>UESW01003990.1:1478803-1557433 GCA_900491605.1 Calamus simplicifolius | reverse complement strand
TTGATTCCAAACAAGTCAACATACAATAACCAAAGAAAAGATTTGGCTGTTGAATCAGAGTAATAATTGAACTTGTACAGGAGAAAGCTAAAATATGATCCATGTGTTGTCACAAAGTCTGAATTCTGAATAATCAATGCATTTAGGATCCATGACAAGATTAACTAACAAATTTTTTAGAAGATGAAGAATAACAAGGACACAAAATTACTAAAAAAATAGCTTATAATAGGGATTTTTATAGTAAAAACATTTAAGAAGGAAAAGAAGCTGATATTCATATATCACCTACAGAAATTTAAGGATTAAGATTTGGATAATTTTTCATGATAAAAAAAGAAAAAAAATTCAAATTTTATAACTAATAGTGAACATAAGAGTTTCAGTTACTTCAAGATGTGTTCATATGCCATGATGCTACAGTGTTTATCATGAATACAGCGAGGGTATTGAAAATATGATACAAACCAGATTCCTGGTTGCAAGGGCTGGCATTCTGAATCATCCATGACAAAACGGCTTGGGTGTTCAATGGGTAGGCGAGGGTGGGTCATGGATATGGTGTTGAGCGCTCCATCATTGTCTTCCCAGTCTTCATCCCTGTGGTCATGGTACAAAAAAAAAAAAAAAAAAAAAATCATCAGCATGCAGCAGAGAAGATTTGAAGCAGAGCTTCATGTCACAAGGTTTCAGATCAGCTTTATACCCACCTGTATCCTTTGTAAGGTGGAGGGACATCGGAAGGGTGGCGCCATTGGCTCATTTGCAAGACTCTAATAAAGAGCATTGGGTGGATGCCAAGCATACTTGAAGGTAGGGTAAATCCCATGAATTTTTGTTCTTTTCGTTGCATAGCTAAAGTAGAATGTGTTGGGGAATGTGCGGAGGCTAGAATTTAGCTGGATGGAACCTTGAATTGTGAGGTCAGGTAGGATCCAATCTCCAGAAGCAAAAGGTCCAGTATTCCCAAGAGTAAATCAATGAGGCCAGTAACACCACTCTTTCTCCATCCCATACCGAAGTGATCAAACCCAAAATTATAGTAGTTCTTAAGCCATGAAATGTCAAGCCAGTCATAGAATATGACTCCTAATCGACAGAGCTGCAGCAGGGATACAGATTTCATAGATCTTCCATCTTCCGGCCTGCGACAGAATTGATGAAATTTTTTCTCAAATCACTCAACAAATCTGATTTTTTTTTTCTCTCTCTCTCTCTCTAAACAACTCCACTCACCGCATTCCATCATAGTAGGTCCTAGTTGTTCCATTTAGTGCACCAGATAAGGAAGTGATGCTCAATACCCAGTCCTCAGAAGTATTCTTATAGCCACCGAAGGCCTGAAAAATATTTATTTTCGCTTAGAAAACTCATCCCTCTACAAGGATCGAGTCTTCTACCCTTATATAAATTTCAGACTTCAAAAGACAAGATTTTTTAAAAAAACAAAAGATCGAGCACCTTGTCGGCAAGCATCTGCTGCAACACACGAACGACTTGCACGCCCGCCGAGTGTCCAACAAAATGGATTGGATGGTGTTCATCCCACTCAGGATAGTGTCCTGCTCTCCAGCAAGAAAAAGAACACGAATTAATACTTTCTCTGCCATGGCTTTCACCTAAATTCAACGCAAGCCAATCGTTTACCTTGCTCGTAGATCTTCCCAAATTGTGAATGCCCATATATCTTGCTGTGCTCCTCTCCATAGTCCACCTGCCCTCCCTTCAAATAGTAGAACAACTCGCGCGCCCTGAATCCAGAACAACACCACCACGCGACTCCTTTTATTAAATCTCAACACATACAAAGGATACAAATTTCCATTGCTTCAAACGCCCCGGCGCCTACCTATCGTGTATGCTGGTTAAGGATCCCAAATCGGGAACCAGAACGCGCTCGTCCTTCTTCTCCGCCCCGGCGAAATACGACAGCCCTCCGAGCCTCTGCAATCCAAGCATCAAACAGAATTCGACCGAAAAGAAAAAAAAAAAAATTTTTTTTGTATCCCGCTTATAACATCGAAGAAATCCACATCCGCGCGACCTACCCTTTTCCGAAACCGAAAATCCCATGGACCAAGACGATAGGCGGCGGCGACCCTCTGAAGACCACCACCTTCCCCCTGCTCTCCTCCTCCCTCGCCACGAGATTAAACGTGTTCGGCCTGAAGCAATACGTCACGGACTGCGAAACGTCCGACGCCACCGCGGTGCTAAATATATAGAATCCGAAGAGCATATGCACCGCCGCGCTCACGAATAGCTCTGCCAGGCCGAAGATCCCCACGGACAGCCTGCCCATCGCCGCCTCCTCCTCCTCCTCCTCCTCCTCTCTTGTCAACAAAAAAACAAGCAAAAGAGAGGAGGAGAAGGGAAATGAAAGAAGGCTTGTCAACCTTCTTCTTCTTAATAAATTTTTTTCCTCCTCTACCTTCGATCGCATCACAGGCTGTTTTCCTCCCATTTATATTGCCAGCTTCAAAAGATGGGGGGACCCCAGTGCCCGCTCCCACACCCGGCGTTTGGTGTTGTGCCTCTCGCGTTGATGCATCCGGATGTCTTCCATCTGTCCTTATGCTCGCCACTATTTCTTGCACGAAAGAGGAAGAATTTTGTCGTTGGGGCCGACCAGATCTATAAAATTTTACCATCCCCGGCAAGCGGATCGGAAGGATCAAAAATGGTTTAGTTTCTGTTTGGCGATAAATTTGCCAAAGATGGTATTGGTACGGTTGGTTTGCTTAAATTGCTTCGTTGGTTGGGTGACAGAGAAAAAGCTCTGAGTCAAGTCCGATTCCCAACCCCCAACAACCCTTTTCCCTTGTCGGCAGCTGCTCCGTCCAAAATGACACGTGCCGCTCGCTGCTGATCCCACCATTGTAGCTGTTGGCACCGCTGTTGCTCGCTCTGTTTAGAAAAAGAAAAAAAAGTGGAAGAAAAAAAAAAAAAAAAGGAAAAAAAAAAGTGAAAAAAAAATTGAATTTTTTTTTTGTTTGGATAAAAAGAAGGAAATAGAAAAAAAAAAAAAATTAATAATTTACGATGATAATAATATTTTTATATATTATTAAAAAATACATCGATTGTTTTTTTTTTTTTTGCAAGAGTCAATATTGGAATGAAAAAAAAAAAAAAATACTTTTGAGTTTTCTCTCCAAAATCTCTCTGATTTTGGAGAGAAAACTTTTATATGGGCCCATCACTTTTTTCCTTTTATTTTTCTTTTCTCCTGACTTTTCTCTCCATCTAAACAAGATAAATTTTATTTTCTCTCCTATTTTCTCTTCTAGTTTTCTTTCCTCCCTAGTTTTCTCTCCATCCAAACAGAGGGTAAAGCTTTTTTTTTTTAAGAAAAAGATCTATTTTTATTTAGTCAGAAATGATTTTATATAAAAAATCAATAATTTTAGAATAAAATATTTAAAAATTAAATGAATTATTTGAAAGAATTTTATTTTTTAATTATTTGATTGATGAATATTATTTGAAATAAATTATTGCATTAATTTAGTAATTATATTGTAATAATATTAATTAAAAGTTACTATCTAGTTTTGCTGTATGGAAGGAATGATGGAAGAAGGTTGATGGGTATTTAGATGAGAGTCTCATGTATAAGGATCCTATATAAAGAAGATAGTATAAGAATAAACAATATATATATATATATATATATATATAAAGGAATAATTTTGAATTTTTAGATTTTTTTTTTTGATAAAAGGATGAAAAAGCATTAGAAAATAAATACCATCTTATCTATGAGCCTTTTGCATGCAATTTTTCCTTCTCCTTTTAACTAAACATATATATAAATAATGATAAAAAAAATCATCTTTATTTTTCTTCTACTCAAATGACTCATAATCATTTTTCTTTTAACGAAAATAAATATGCATAGCTAAATAAAAAATAATAATACATACATCATTTTTAAATGAAAAATTGTAGAAAAATTTTAAGCAAATTGCACATGTTAGTCAAACATATGATAGGAAGAACATTTCATCAAAGATGTTAGCCAAGCGCTATGTGTAAGTTGATGTCACCAAGAGCGATGGAGTGCCCTCTAGCATGGATCAAGTTGTAAGATATATTTAAATTAAGTTAGAATATTTAATATCTAAAAGTTCAATTGTTGTATTTTTTTTAAAGTTTTTAAAAATCTATTGTGAAATACACACTAACCATCTCCTGTGACATGGCATGCAGTGTTTCTTAATTCTCTTTTGTTAATTTTAGGTTGGGTTTGCCTTCGACGTTCATGAAGTGTAATCTTCTGCATTGATTAGCGGATGAAACTGTCTTTCTTTAATTTAAGCAAAATCTATCCATTTACATAACTTTTTATTATATTTTACAGATAAGAGAATGAAATAAGCTTAGAATCGTTAGGATCTGTTGGGCTTTTTTTAAGGTTTTAAATGTAGAATTACAATTAATTTTAGAGGTTAAGATATAAGAATCTTTTATATATGCTCCCTTTGTGATGAGCTTGCAGTGTTTGACTCAGTCCTAACCCAACTTCAATCTAGAATTCCCCGGCTACCAGTCTACCCATCAGGATTAGAATTCCATTCTTTTATTGCTTTCATACCATGGCAAGGTGGCAACGATTGATAATTTATATTTTTATTCTTTTAATAAATGTAGGCAGCCAGAAGGCTCGAAAGAGACTGGACAAATAAATTCATGCCAAAGCAACGTGAGCCCAATCATATCTTCTTTCTGGTTTAATCATCAACATAACATGCAACGAATATTTCTTGGCCATTAAATGTTTCAATCTTTGCTTCCACTCCAAATGCTTGGGCCCAGCAGTTTCCTCGAATCATGCAAGCAAAAAGAGAAGTTGTTCGTTTTGATTTGAAAGGTCCTTTGCACCGCTACCAGACCACGGAAACCCTATTGGAATGGGGTTGAGCCCAGCTGGGATTGGGACCACTGTTGGAGTAAAATATATATTTGGGACCACTATTGGAGTAAAATATATTTTTGATCTTTATTTCTTGAGAGCCTCATCTTTCAAATTTATTAAAATTAATTTTGATAAAAATGTTCAAGATAGATATACTGAATTAACTTTTGTAATTCTTGAGCCGAATGATGCGATGTTGATGACCGAAGGATTCGGCTTTCTTGATTTCTCGATGTCTTTTGTTGAGCTGTATGCTGCATGGGCTAGTATTTTTTTGCCATCCATAGTCTGGGCGCACGCAGCCTTATTATTGAAGAGGATTCTATTACTATTATCCGCTGGCTTCGTCAGAATACTAGCGACCATTTGCCCATCATTCCTTTGCTCTGCGATATTCGATCTATACTTTAGGGCATCGCTAGCACCCAGATTCGGCATATCTATAGGGAAGTCAATTCGACGGCTGATTAGATTGCTGCCGAGATGGCCTATCATTTAGGTTTTTGGAGCTGGAAGCTGGGCGACCCGTGCTCCTTTGTTCTTTCCCAAATATTATAGTCAGATATATCGGGTTTGACTCGTCCTAAATTGATATTTTTATCCGTCTGTATCATATATATATATATATATATATATATATATATATATATATATATATATATATATATTATTTATTTATGAAAGTTTTTTATTTTTTACTTTTGGTATGAAGAGAAAGTGGGTAGGGCAGGAGATAGGCTTGGGCAAGTTGAATTTTAGCTAAGACATTGGCCAACCTTGAACTAATTTGAATTAGATTTGGATTTAAAATTAAAGCTCAAAAAGAAAATTAGATTGCACTTAAACTATTGCTTGGTCCAATTCAAAGCCCGAGATCCTTAGTCCAGCTAGAGTCTAATTCAAACATAATCTTAAATCTTAAAATATGATAGGGCTTAGACTATTACTTGGTTTGATCCAAAGCTCGAGCCTGAAGGATTGATTCTTAGTCCGGCTAGAATTTAATTCAAATATAATTCTAAAACCTTAAAGTATGATAGGCTTCTTAAATTTTATATTGAAATTGCCATCAATTGTATGAGAATGGCTTTTTGTATCATAGCAATTTTTTAAAAATAAATAGATACAATTATTTTAAATGTTACTGAATTTTGTGTAAATATTTAAAATCTGGAAACTAATTTTATGGGTCAAATTTTGGCTCAAATAAATTGTTGTTGGTTGGTCTGGTTGGATTTTGGGCAAAATTTGGGCTTTAAAATAGGACAAGCTTGGGCCTGACTTCCAAAAAATTTTGGACCTAGCCTTGATCCAAATCCTAATAAAAAAAATTCTGGCTATGTTCCGGCTATGGCATGGTTCAATTTCACACAATCCATATCAAACCAGTAATTTTTTAATTTTTTTAATTTATTTATTTTGGAAGAGCAAGTGTACGAAGAAAGGAACAACTAATTGAAATAAGCTTAGAAGGCTCCGAGATTAATTAGCTTTCATATGAGACTATTAACTCCATAAATTTCATTACTTTCCTAATCTAAGACATTTTTATTTTTTATTTTTTTCTCAGAAAAATGATATGTTTCCCAATGGTTGAAAGTTCCGTCATTCCAACAAAGAAAAAATATACATATATTTAAAAGGTTATTTGAATTCTCCACAACCAAATATGCTCAGAATTTTCAATACAATAGTGAAATTTGGCGCGTTCCCATTGACATGGATGTAGTATAAAAATGCCCTTAAGAGCATGGGGGCATGGTGATTGCGAATACATAGATAATTGAACATTTCCATTTGAACTATGAACCGTACATGATCCTAATTCATTAACTAAACAATATCTTGGATTATTTTTCTGTTAAAAATTAAATAATTCGATCCTCTTTGCTCCCACAAACATCTTCAAAACACCAAGACATGCTGCCTCTTGTTTGCACTCCTCCAGCTCAATTTGATAGTATTTTTATATCATTTATATAAAATGTTCACATATTATTTTAGTTAGCTAATAGGAACAATCAAAATAAGTGAAATGGATATATTAATAATAAATCCTTTGATGTCGATCTTTAAAGAACCTTGGAAATCCCTCACCTTTGCATATCCACATGTCCTGAAATTTTTTTTTTATTATTATATAGGACCCACAAAGTGCATAGGAGGGAAAATAACCAAAAACAGTAATATGCCCTTTCATAAAAATTTACACACTTATATTCAATGTATTGATTAACTTCTATACTTGAAAGAGATAATATGATCCTAAAATTTGTCTAAAAACACCTTGCAATATTGAGAAGTGCTGCTAATAAAAAGATGGATTACACATCCTTGTTAAGGGTTGATGTAAGATTTACCCTTGAATATATTGGTATTAATTTTTTTCAAGAAAATACACCCAAATTAATAAATATCTAGTGTTTCTTTATGCTTTACTCTTACTTCGCATTAGTATAATGTAATTTGCATTTGCACATGAAAAGATATGAAAAGATGCATAATTTAGTATACAAAATTTTACAAGTTTGGGGTAAGGATGTGATTAAGGTTTTGATTTTTTTTTTTGGGAGAGAAAATTGTGATTTGGTCACCACCATTATATTGAAGAAATGAAAAGTTACAAAAGGAGCTAAGGATCAAAAGAAAAATGAAAATAAGAGAACAAAAAGACACAAGACATATATGCATGTTAAAACTTTTCCTTCAAATATAAGAAGAAAAGAAAATAACTACATCTCTAAAATTCGAAACAAAAAGCAGCTTTGAAGATATAGTATATCAACAATTGGACCCTACATTGAGCACTAGAGTCCAATGCTTGGAATATTAATCTCAAGACCATCACCTTCCTTCAATATTTTAAGCACTAAATTTGCAGAAAAAGAGTAAATGGTAAGTTGTAGGCTAAAGAAATTGATAGTAAGATCATGAAGCTAACTTATGGCCTCATAATATATCTTAATATAGAAGATGATATTAAGGATCTTTATTTATTGATGAACTCTCTATAACCAATCATTTATAATATTAAATTTTTTTTTAGTAAATCTACTAAGAGTTAAAGATACATAGTGATCATGCTATTCAATTACTTCAACCATTTCTAAACATCTCATATCATTTCCAATGAATGTTCTAGCATTCAATACTAGTCAAATTATATGGTTATCTAGTTAGTTGAATGCTTTTTATAAAAAATAGTGAAGCCAAGACCATAGCCATACAATCTCAATCAAATTGTTGTTATTTATGAACCCGCTTAGCATGCCAAGTAGCCTGCATAGGTGGATGCTAAGATTTTTTTAACTATGAATAGATGCTTGATGCAAAGAAGCCTAAAACTATGCATTAGAATCTTAATTATTTATCAAAATTTGGTGGTTCTCTATACATTAAATTTTAAGGGATATCCAAAAATTAGAATAGTATACACCTAAGCAAACACTTGTCTTGTTGACAAATAGATTTTTCTTTTCTTTTGTTGCCTTTAGCAAATAACTCTTAAAAAGTGCATTGTTTGTGAAGATTTATGTAAAAAACATTCTATCTCCTATCTCTATCCTTTATCTCGCTACCAATGGTGAACTTGATGCAAACCAAGAAGTTATCACTAACATTTTTAATTCTTCTTTTGAATGTAGACCCCTTGTTGGCGTTAGTTTGAGCAAAAAAATCCTTCAATTAGCCACCCCATGCAGATACTTTCAGTCTTTTTTATTTCAGCTTCTCCCATCTGAGGTTCAGTGCCAATAACACAAGAAAAGTGTACGCACTATAACAACAAAGCACATTTATCTTTCTCATTCTTTTTCTTTAGCGTGAGAATAGCCGGTCTAAGGTAGGCCAAACCACGTTCAGCACCCAGCTTAGGTTGCAATCTTTAGCCTTTTAATGACAGTAAGATGCTGTCATGTCGGCTCCACCTTAATCATTGCAAAGCAGTCCAATCTAATCGAATTATCAATTATTTTATACCACCATTTATCTAGTAGCATTTTGTTCAAATATCTCATATCAAGAAAAGCCAACCCTCCATTTCTTTTCTTCTATGAATCCATGGCTAGCTAATGAGATGAATTATCTTATTTCTATCCACTCCTTTATAAAAGAAGAATGCATAGATTCAATTTTATTAACAACCCATTGGGAAGGCTAATAGGCATTTACCCATTGTATAGGTAAAATCATGATATGCCTGTTGAGCAAAATCAATTTATCTCACGTAAATTATAACCTGCATTTTCTATTGATAATTAAATTATATTTTCAATGAGTGACAAGTAATCACTTTTAATGAGAGAGTAAAATCTTATAGGTATACCAAGAAAGCAAATAAGGAATATCAAAACCTTATATCTAATGAGTTCAGCCATAATATTAGCATGCGTAGGGCTCAAATTCAAAGGATTAATCTCAAATTTATAGGAGTTAAGCTTGAGCCTTAAACATAAAGGAAAAGCACTGAAAATTACTATGGAAGCCATGGTCTTGCATTGGTCAACTTTATAGAGTATGGTTATATCATTTGTATAGTGAAGATGATTGATAGATGATGTAAGGGATTGAGACCTTAGCCATTAAATGTCCTTACATGATTTTTATTAGCTTGATAATAAAAATAACTACTATAAGTTTTTGAGTCCTTTTATATCCTTATCAAGAGATTCTTTCTCATGAAAGAGGATAATAGTGGTCAAGATGAACTCTTATATGCTTTTAATTGACATTTTTAGAGAGGTTTATTACAAGTCCAATTAGCTTAGCTTTGATTATTGATCATAAATTATAATAGAAATAATTGTAAGGAGAACCATTTGGTTCCGGTGCTTTCTATTCTCTATGTTAAAAAAATCCATGCTTAATTTGCTCCTCACAAAATGATGTTTAAAGGGAATCCAAAGTTGAACAATAAACTAAGGCTTCTTTAGTTCACTTCTAGATAAACTATTGGAGAGATAGAAATGGTAAAATTTTGTTTAAATTATGAACAAAAAATAGATAAAAATTAGAGACTCCATCAAATTCTGAACTGTACTAAGGAAGGGAGAGCTTGTCAAAATGACTACTTTTTCATCTTTTTTACCTAGAGATGATAATAAATAAAGAGTACATTATCAATGTAGGTATTGATATATTAAAGATTGCATTAAAAAAGAATCAGCAACAAAATCTTAAAATAAGTAGTCACAAAGCTTCATACTTTTGAACCGATGCATCTAGCTCATATATGTTTTTTAATTTAAATTTCTTATCCTTTTTGAAGATTTATTGAATCATGATAAAGGATACAAAAAATAGACAAAAAAAAAAAACATATGAGCTGATGAATTGTGTTCAGAAGTATTTGTCTTTTTGATTTTTTTATCGAGCAATTTTTGTTGTTTATTTTTCTCCTTGATTATGATTTTTAAATTATCAATATATTGCATCTACAACAAATTATTTACGTAATATTTGTTCTAAGTTCAAAAAAAATAAAAAAAAATATAAATCAATCATTAAGTTTGAGAGCCTAGTATTTCACTTGTTTGTAAGCCTTTACACCCTCAGTAGTAGTAGGAGGAGGAGCTTTCATTTCATAGCGTAGGCAAATGCATCGGTTAGCCATCTAGAATGAAGATGTGGCTTACTTAGCTTCCGCATCTAACATAGGCATCTGGTTCTATATGTACTAATCTTCACGTATCAAAATGAATTCTTTTATATTCATCATTTTTGAAAGTAGAGGTAAGGGTTTTCTTTTCTATAACAAATAAAAATCAATTTGACTTGACATGAAATTTCAAGATTTTTTGATATATATGAGCTTATTCTATGAGGGTCTGATTCCAATACAAGCTGGGATCCTAGTAAAAATAAAAGTATTGACTGCATCTTCTTATTTAGTGGATGAAAACCTATAGAAAAAAAAGAATATTTTTATAAGCAAAGAAGAGATTTAAATACATAAATAGAGAGAGGCCCTTGTATATAGAGCTTATTGGCCTTTCAAAAGTCTTGTATGCCTTAGTTAAGGCACAACCAAAGGTCTACGTTCAGCAGCCACCATACTATCAAATTCTTATTCTCGCTAATCTTTGCTTCCTTTTCTATCATATGATAATTTTCTTCTTTGAATCTACCTGTCACACACCAACATAGTATAAATAGGCAATGGATTTTGCTTTTGTAAGTGGGACCAACATTAGGATGAAGGTTGGAGATCATGAAAATTTTTTTGGAGGAACTTAAAGAAGGTTGAGAGGTTGGGAGCCACTTGAATGAGGCTATAAAGTATGAAATTTAAGTATGAATGCTATGAGTTGAGAAAAAGGAAATCAGAAGGATCTTTTTTAATGGACATTTCGATGTCCATAAGTGGCATCACAAAAATTCCCATGTTTGTTTGGTCATTTAAAGTAGGTGCTTGGTTTTGTTAAACTTTTAAATCTTATATTGCAATTTTTATAGCTTTTTTTTAAGTTTGTTATCAAGTTATGAATTCAAAGCTTCGAAATGTTTTTGAAGATTCTAGATATGAAATATTTAATGGGAACCTTCTAAATTGCTTGTAATGGAAATGAGTAGATTCATTGGTTTCATCTCATAAAATTTAATATTTCCTATTTATGAATCCTCTAAGTTGGTATAGAAAGTTCGAGAATGACTTATCTAATAGATGCATGACAATTAAGGTTTTAGTGATACAAATGGGAGGTTTTTTTAATTTTATTTTATAAAATTTGATAAACTCAAAGCTTCGAGATGGTTTTAAAGTTTTAATATATGAGTTATCCAATAAACTCATACTAATTTAGCTACTTGTAATATAAATTGGTGGTTACATTTATTTCTTATTCATAAATGCAAGCTTCAAGATGGTTTCAAAGGGTCAAGAAATCAGTTATTTGGTGGATGCATATCGAAATTTATAGCTAGTAATAAAAAGGGATGATTCCATTATTTAATTTTACAAAATCTAGCATACTAATGAAAATCCAAATCATGGATAAGAAACTTTGAGATGACTTTGAAGATTCCAGAGATGACTTAGTGGGTGTGCATGATTCAATTGCCAATAGTAAAAATTGATGGTTTCATACGTTTAATTTCATAAAACTTAATGCTTCCCATACATCAAGCTTTGATATTTTCAAAAGTCCAAGAAATTATTTAATTAGTGGATAAACACCAACTCAACCTTACAAAGGTAAATATTTAAATAATATGATATAATTCTTAAATAAAACCATTAAAAGGTACAAAAAAAATTTGTTAAATGTCCTTCATTGAGTCAAGAATTTTAATGATAATTTATAACACATAATTCATCTTGTATATTAGGATTTTTTATTTTAATAAAAATATGTCATATGGTTTCCTTTTGTGCTACAAATTATACTTGATTAATAAAACAATAAATGACAAGATATTAAATGGGTAAAACATATTTATATATAATTTAAAGTTATGAAAAATGATACTACCTTGTTAAAATTACTCATGAAATTATGAATAAAGAAATTTAAGCATATAAAATTAAGGTAAGCTTCTAGATTTCTCAAAAATAAAATTTACATATAATCGATGTGACTAACCATTACTTGATGTACTTAATATATATATATATATATATATATATATATATATATATTTATGTTGATGTGTAGTAACTCTTGCTAAGTAGAGATAATGTGACTAAGAGTTCAAGAATCAATCTTTAAGTTTAAAGAGTGTGGTCATTGCCTTAGTAATAAAATATCACCAATATTTGCTATGTTTACTATTAAATCATTATTTTGCTATTAAGGTTTAGTTTCAATAGTTTTGAATAATATTAACAAATATTGACATTCTAATTAGTAATAATATCCTTACTTATTCTCTAAAAAAAACTCTAGTCATAGAACATAATTTTTTTTTTGACTCACCTATTCTTTAAAACATCCTCTACATACATCTCTAATACTAAATATTATATCATTGGATATCTTATCTATGGTTCTATATTCTTATATATAAGAAAGCATGAGTTTAACAAAAATGATGCAAACGGACAAATTAACTATAAATATAAGATGTAAATGGATATAAATATAAAACTCCCTATTCATTTTTTATTTTTTAATATTACCTATTCCGTGTTATAATTATTAACAATTATCAACAAACAAGCTTAACAACTTATTTATAATAATTTAGTAGTGGGAAATTTTATGTATTGATTACAATATATATATTTATTAAAAAAATAATGAAAAAATAATCTAGTATTACGTAGGAATTCCTATAATTGTTTAAGTTATAAATCTACTCACTTCTATTATTATTGTTGTTGTTATTATATTAAAATATTATGGATATATTTAGTTTTAGATTTAATACTTAGTTTTAGTTTTAATAATGACTTAGCTCGTTGAAAGATAAACAAAATTTTATCTACAATGTTAAAATTTTATAGTTAAATAAAAATTTTATTTCTATAACTTGGTAACTTTGAATTTAGCATTCAAGACATCACAAAGTCTATAATTATATTAGAGAATCAACATGCTAAATTAAGAAAATTTTATCAAATTTATGATACTTTTGACTATTATATGATTGAATTAGAATTTTAAATATAACATTATCATTGTAGTAAAGGGCAAAGAAAACATCATTATAACTAAATAAGTTATTGATATTGTATCCTTACCCCTAAGCACTCTACACCCCTACTAAATAGTGAAATCTTATCTTATAATTAATTATTTATATTTTTTAGAAAATATAAAATATTTTTAAAATTATGTCATGGAGTCAATAACTTTGAAAAAAAGAAATTGATTAAAAATATTCAACTTTTATTGTATAATATGGTAAAGACCAAATATATACTATTATTTAACAAATTTAATATTAATTTAATTTCCTAGTAGAATGTGTTTATAATATGAAAATATCATACTAAAAATTAGCTTCGTATACACACACACATACACACACAATTTTAATGGGCAAGGTTTTGTGACCAACTATTTTTTATAATCAAACTCTTCTTTGTAGTGAATTTTTTTAGTAACTAAACTATATCTTTTTATAGAGGTCCAATAGAGCCGAAAGAAATAAGAATAAATTTAGGCTATAAAATTACAATTTAGAAAGTCTTCTTAAATTTCAACTGTGGATCTAAGAAATTTTTAGAGTCCTTGTCTAAAAGTTCATTAAAATTTCCTATAAATCCTTATGTATGCATATATATATATATATAAGTGTATGTATCTATATTTATATATATGCATATGTATATTATATATATATAGATGTGTGTGTATGAGAGAGAGAGAGAGAGAGCAAGAGAGAAAGAGAAAGTTAAAACTACATGCTTTATTTTAACAACTTGAAAAATTATACATTTTGATTATATATAACTTAATTGCCAAATTAATGTCAAAATAGATAGTTTTAATGGAATGGTACTATGTTTTACTATAGTTTAATCATCAAAATCTATTGAATTAAACATATCCATGTTTGAAGTTGTGTGAATCATGATCCACAAAGTACAATTTTGAATTTATATACTTAATAATGTATTTTACTATAAAGGTGCAATTGATATGACTCATTTTTATATTAACTTGATTGATAACTTAGAATGATCAAATATATATGAAGTTTGCTTTTTAGTCATTTTTTATAGTGTAGATTATGTTTTAGTATTGGATATTCTATGTGGATAGTTTATTTTTTGGCTTTATAATTGTTAATTCCTTTTATAATGGGTAATATATATATTTATTTATGTCTATATATATAAATATATGCACACATATACATATGTATGCATACATATGTATATGCAAATATACATGCAATATATATTTGAAATATATATATGAATATAAATATATCCTTATTTGTTTTCTATCGGGCTTCCCTCATCTTATGCTCTCGCCTAATCAACTAAATATGTTTAGTTATAATTTACTAAGTTTAGCTCATAATTAAATAAGTTGTTTTTACTCAATTTAATTTTAGTGATATAGACTTATAAATCTACTCATTTAATTTTAGTGATATAGACTTACAAATCTATTATGACAATGAAAAAGTTTTTGTACACCGCCCCCGGTGCAGCAAGGCCTATGTGGGCTGCATCGCCTCTTCTGATTGGTCACGTGAAGCCTACATGGATGACGTGCCAGGCGGTATGGCTCTGCTACGATGTAACGTCTGAATGTGACGGTCATTTAAAGCGCTTCGCTTTTTTAAAAATTAGCGTTCAGACGAAAATGCCCTTTCCTCCATTCTATCGCCATTTTACGTTGGATTTCATATGTGCAAGAAAAACTCTTTCTTCCCCCTCGCTCTGGCTTCGGCACGATCCTACGCCCTCGCTTTGAGAGTCCGGTCGAAAGAAAATATTTAGCTTCGAGACTAGAATACCTGGCTACTCGAGTCTTTGTACAAAAATTTCTGAAGGAAATGTCGTCCTCAGCACAAAGTAAAAAGTCCTTCCCACTTCTTGTAAAGCTTCTTATTATACCAACTATTTTTTCTCGTTAGAGGTAGTTAATGCGCGACCAAACCGTTTAATGCGCAGGTAACTTTCTTAGAACAAAACAGTTATGACATTCTGGCAGTCATAACTGTTTAGAGTTTACTGTTTTGTAAGCATGAATGTCATACTCTTTTAACTAGGATGTTATACCTCATGAACTGGGGTATCGTCGAGTGTTTCGGCCTATATTCCCCATTATTTCCTATCCATATAGCTCTAGTGTCGTCATGCTCGGCAAAAATCCTTCGCGACACCGTAGTTCAAACATCACGACATCCTAGCGACAACGCTATGACACCCATGCTTATAACCTTACGACACCCAAGGAGGAATTCAGCCTAAAATCATTGGTGACACTGCAGTTGAAACGTTATGACACCCTAGCGTTAACGCTATGACACCCATGCTTAACCTTCACGTTCTTCGTATGTTGCTTTTCGGGGTGTCGTAGCGTTTTTATGGGATGTCTTTAAATGCTAAAGGGTGTGTCGTGCTTATAACTGACCCTGGAGAGCAGGCCCGCGACACCCAAGTTATGTTCACCCAAAAAAAGATCTACGACATCGTAGGTGAAACATTAAGACACCCAAGCGTCAACGCTACGACACCCCGTATGGAGAACAATCCCTGCGATACCCCGCTTTAACAGTCACGTCATCGGTGTCGTCGCCTTAAAGCTAGGATGTCGTCAGATGAGAACTGGGGTGTCGTTAACAGCCTGAGTCGGTGATGTCGTCGTTCGCGATACCCTAGTTGAAACCTGACGATACCCTAGCACCAATTCTACGACACCCGTGCTTATAACTGACCACGGAGAGAAGGCCCACGACACCCAAGTTACAAACCTAAGACACCCGTTTACGCTTAGGAGAAAACTTTAGCACATCTCAGGATGAAAATCGGTCAGAAAATAGTTACGACATCCAAGCTTCCTTATCCTTCGGTCTGGCAGCAAACACAAAAGTCACTAAAATTTCTTTTTATTCATCACATAAATAAAGACAAGAAGAAAAGAAAAGAAAAAGTACAGGAGCCCTCACTAGGGCTTGTCATTTTCTCCGGGCGCTGCCGAGCTCCCCCCATGCTGCAGGGCTAACTCGGTGATCTGGCGCTGGAGGGACGCTACTTGCCCCTCTAGCTGGCTGTTGGCCCGACGCAGGACCTTGATCTCTCTCGTTGAAACGGCCAGGTATTGCTCGGCCGCCCCGTGGAGTCGCTCGCTATTTGCGAGCGACAATGCAAAGACCTCCGCATCGATCGCTCCCATGGGTGCCAGTGGATCTCCCCTCGCCTCTAAAAGCCATCTCAGTATCCAAAAATTTTGAAAGATCAGCTGAAAAGGTGATTAACGATCGCATTCCCCCATCCATATTTAAGGTATCCTGGCGGGTGTTTCGATTGCCCGAGCTATCAGCTTCGGCGCCCCTATCGTGGAAACTCGCCACGTGTCACCATCTCAGTGGGCGGTGAAAGGAAACGAATGGGTTTTGAACTAGGGTGTCATGGGTTTCAACAAGATAAGAGCGAATGACAGCAAACACCTCAGGAGGAATTCGTCCCCCTCGTGAACAAAAACCATTAATAAAGAATGAAGAGAGTGTGGGGAAGACAAATACTGCAATACCTTAGTACCAATGCTTCGATACCCATGCTTAAAACTGACGATGGAGAGAATCCCCGCGACACTCCTGGTGGAATTCAGCCATAAATCCTTTGCGACACCCCAGTTTAAATCTCACGACACCCTAGCTTTAAGGCGACGACACCCGTGCTTAAAACTGACCACGGAGAGAATCCCCGCGACACCCCTGGTGGAATTCGGCCGAAAATCATTCGCGACACCCCAGTTGAAATCTCACGACACCCTAGCTTTAAGGCGATGACACCCGTGCTTACAAATGACCACAAAGAGAATCCCAGCGACACCCCTGGTGGAATTCGGCCGAAAATTCTTCACGACACCCCAGTTAAAATCTCACGACACCCTAGCTTTAAGGCAACGACACCTGTGCTTAAAACTGACCACGGAGAGAATCCCCGCGACACCCAATGGTGGAATTCGATCGAAAATCCTTCGCGACACCCCAGTAGAAACCTCACGACATCGTAGCTTTAAGGCGATGACACCCATGCTTAAAACTGACCACGAAGAGAATCCCAGCGACACCCCTGGTGGAATTTGGCCAAAAATCCTTCGCGAACCCCAATTGAAATCTCACGACACCCTAGCTTTAAGGCAACGACACCCGTGCTTAAAACTGACCATGGAGAGAATCTCCGCAACACCCCCTGGTGGAATTCGGTCGAAATCATTCGTGATACCCTAGTTAAAATCTCACGACACCCTAGCTTTAAGGCGACGATACCCATGCTTAAAACTGACCACGGAGAGAATCCCTGGGACACCCCATGGTGGAATTCGGCCGAAAATCATTCGCGATACCCTAGTTGAAATCTCACGACACCCTAGCTTTAAGGCGATAACACCCATGCTTAAAACCGACCACGAAGAGAATCCCCGCGACACCCCCTGGTGGAATTCGGCCGAAAATACTTCGCGACAGCCCAGTAAAAACCTCACGACACCGTAGCACCAATGCTACGACACCCGTGCTTATAACTGACCATGGAGAGAATCCTCGTGACACCCCAGGTGGATTAGATTTCGGCCAAAATCCTTCACGACACCCCAGTTGAAACATCACGACACCGTAGTGTAGGGAGAAAGAGTCTTCGAGGCATGCATATTTTAAAAATTGATAACTATTATCATTGCAGAAATTAAAAGATTACATATTAATCTATCTAATATGCATCAAGATTATATCTTTGCCTATATATTCAGGGTCGTTTGATCTAAAATATGCATATAAAAACATCAAGATCATATCTTGATCTTCAAGATGACTAGTCACACTATTATCTTGAAGTCTGCCTTAAGATCTAGGGATCCAATCACTTACCTTAAGAACAGTAGGTAAATCCTTATTGCTCTGTAGCCGTTCAATCGTCTGGCCTCTAGTATCATCCACACGAAGCCCCGAATGATCAGATTTCTGGGAGTGCTAGCTCGCAGAAAAATAGCTTTGCTGATCTTGAATCCTCTCACTTGAATCTTCCTCCAAGATCCAGCAGGCTTCCGCTAACATCAGAATCACCAGAATTTTCTATTCTAACATTTTAGAATTATAATCCACGACAAATCATGTATTGTTGTTCTATTTTTGTTCTGTGTTCTCTGGTGAGGGAATGCCCTCTATTTATAGTCTTGATTTAGCCTTGACATTTAATTCTGACATTTAAGAATCCGTCATTTGGCAAAAGCGAAGAGACGCCGAAGGCTCGGCGCTTGGTTTAATTCCGACGTTCGGAGAAAACCAAGGAGTCGCGGCGTTTGGTTTAGTTCCGTCGGAGAAAACCAAAGAGACGAGGGATAAATCCGACGTTCGGTAAATAAATGTCATGCATTAAATTCTATATCATGAGATGAGATTTTAGCTATCTCATCATATGAGATCCATATTCAAGAGGTTTGGGTTTTGATCTGAATTTATTTGACTTAACCCACATAGATTATGGTCCAAGCCCAAATCAAATTTGGCTAGTCCTGAATCTATTTAAATTCAAATCAAGTCTAATTTCAAATCAATATTTGAAATTGACTTGTCCTTCTAATAGACTTAAACCAAATTGAATCTTATTCAATTGTACTTAACCCAATTGAGATAATTCAATCAATCAAATTGATTAATTAAATCATACGATTCTCAATCGTTGATCAGCAAACAGATCATCCTAGGAAACTTCTATGCGTGTGACTCTCTAGGTTCGAACCTAAGCCGGTAGCATAGAAATAACTTTCTATACTAATCGATGTGCCCATCTAGCAATGGAACCCGATGTCCGGATAGGTCGAAGAGTTGCCGAGCAAACTCCAAGAACCCTAAGAAACAGTTACCGTATAATTCATCCTCTTGACCACAAATGCTAAGGATGGCTTAAGAGCCTGTCAACTCTAAATAGCAAATCCATAAAGTGATTTCAACTTTAGTGATCATGTGACTTTCACATGAAGTGCCTTGGCCAAGGTCTTGCTAAATTGAAACAAAAGCATTTCTCCTTTTAATGGGATAGGTCAATTCCATCTTGATCCACAACTGACTACCACAAGTACTTGACTGTACCCAGTAACCTTTCGTAGCTGGATTAGAAATCTAGGTGGTCCGGCACCTAAGTACAATGAGTTGCTTGTAAGCCACTAGTTGTGATCTTCAGGTCTGAAGGATACTTATACCTATATCTTCTCGGATTAACTCTTGACAGCAGAGTATCCGGAAATGAGTCACGTTCGGTGAAATGTACTCCTACACTTTCACCTGTATGTCATACCAGTGTCTCTACACTCCTTGGTTAAGAGGATAACCAATAAATATGATATACAACATCCTATAATTGATAGTACTATGGCCCTGTCATAGTATATCATTTGGTCGCGAACTCTTTTAAGGACCTTCAAAGATAAATCATCCTTTATTGTGAAGGAAGATCCTGAGGGCTTCATTACTATTAGGAGTTTAAGAAGATGTTCTTGTAATGAATAAACTGCCAAATAACTTTTATTAATATATCATTTATATAATTTACATTAGCACAATCATCAAATGATTGGCTTTAGGATACAATTCCCAACACGTAGCACCAATGCTACGACACCCGTGCTTATTGCTTTAAGGCGACGACCAACCCGCCTTAACAGTCAACGCACGGGTGTCGTCGCCTTAAAGCTAGGGTGTCATCAGATGAGAACTGCGGTGTCGGTAACAGTATGAGTCGGGGATGGTGTCGTTAGGTCCTTCGTCAATGTGTTATTAATTGGTGTCATAATTTTACAGCTTCGGTATCGGTTTTTTGTAAACTGGGGTGTTGTGACTTCTGAATTCAGATCATAGGTGTCGTATTGTTTTAACCTTCGTGTCCTAATCCTTTGTCAGGATATATTGACAACTAAATCTATGAATATCATTGTTCATGACTGTGTACCTATATTTTCACAGACGATGCTGAAATTAAAGATCGGAAAGAAATCGATAACACTCCCGGCCGTGCATCTTCACCCGTCGCTCCAAATGCAGTGGATGATATTGTAGTTCCTCAAACTGGAATGAAATTCAATTCAGCAGATGATGTATATACGTTCTACAATGGATACGCGAAACGAGTTGGTTTTGGAATCAAACAGTGTGTAGCAGGGCCAACAACAAAAAATAACTTTGCTTCAAGCACCTGGCGTGTTGGAGGCAAGGAAAATCTAGAAAAACAGAGAAGAGTATGAATCATAGGGATACTGAAAAAGTTGATTGTATGGCATCCATAAAAGCAAGACTGAATGCTACAAGTGGTAAGTGGATATTGGATGGGGTTTCTCTAGAACATAACCATGGGATGTCCATAACATCAACTGGTTATCTACGGTCGTATAGGAGGATCAGCACACCAGAAAAGGCAGAGATCAGCAATTTACATGTTGTGAATATTTCGACAACTTAGATATACTATGCCATAGCAAGGAGAAAAGGGGGCAGAAGACAATTGGATTTCATCGAGAAGGATGCTCGTAACTTCATTTGTCGCGAATGTCAGTCTAAGCTGAAAGAAGGAGATGCTCAGTCGATAGTAATTCATTTCAGCGAAATGCAACTCAGAAATCTCAATTTCTTCTATACCTTAGACCTCAATGATAATGGTCATTTGAGGTCTGACTTCTTGATTCATCCAAGGTCAAGATCGGCATGCACATACTTCGGTGATGTTCTAAGCTTTGACTCAACCTACTTGACAAACAGATATCAAATACCTTTTTGTCCATTCGTCGGGGTCAACCATCATGGACAGTTCACCTTGCTTGGTTGTGCATTGTTATCTGATGAGAGCACTGAGACATATAAATGGGTTTTTCAGGCATGGCTGGATGCAAATGGTGGTCAAGCACCTATTGCCATAATAACTGACCAAGATAAGGCAATCGAGGCTGCTGTCAAAGAAGTTTTTCCTAACACACGACATCGATTTTGTCTTTGGCATATATTGAAGAAGATACCTGAAAAGATTGGCCACATTTGCATGGTAAATCCCAAGTTTATGGTTGATTTCGATGAGACGATATAAGATTCATTGACCATACAGTCATTTGAGGAAAGGTGGGCACATGTTATGAAGAAATATAAAGATGCAAGTCTATAGATTGGTTCAATGTCCTTTATGAATGTCGAGATAAATGGGTCCCAGTTTACCTAAAGGATACATTCTTCGCAGGTTTGTATGTCATTGTCTTTGGTTCATGTTCGCGTTCAACGCTTTTTTTTTTGTTGACAATATTTTGAACAGGGATGTCATCTTCACAAAGGAGCGAGGGCATAAATCAATTCTTCGATGGGTTTATAATTCGAAGACTACACTAACGGAGTTCATAGGTAAGTACGAAGATGCCTTGGAAAAAAGATACGAGGCCGAAAATGAGGAAGATAATAGGACGTTGCAAACGATTGCTTTCCTAAAGACATCATCACTTTTGAGAGACAAGCTGCAGGAAGGTATACAAGGTGCATTTTCAAAAAATTTCAGAATGAGATCCTTGAAATGACTGCATCAAATACTAAATTGATCAAGGAAGCTGGCAACTGTTGTGTATATTCTGTAAAGTCGTACGAAAGGATTGAAATCGATGGAATCGACAAGGAGATGATCAAAGATTATATCGTGTCATACGATAGAAATATTGAGGATGTCTAATGCCAGTGCCGATCCTTTCAGTTCAAGGGGTACCTGTGTAGGCATGCCTTATTGGTTCTTCATCAAAGTGACATATTTCATTTACCAGATAAATACTTCTTGAAGAGATGGTGCAAGAACATGAAATACCAATTCGACGAATTTGACTGCAATACTGAAGGTTATGATAAAAGCACACGAAAATCATGATACCACTGATAATTTTTTAATTGAAATATCTTAATATATGTTTTCGTTAATATTATGTTAATGATTGTAGATATAATTTACTGAGTCATCGGATGATGAAGCTCGCAGAGATAGCCTCCATATCTGAAGATGCATTTAATGTAGTGATGGATGGTCTAACACCTATATTCAAAATTGCCGTAGATGCCAACTGCGCAGCTAAACCAGGTACAGAGCTTGTAATTCAAGATCCTGAACAAATTAGGACGAAAGGTCGCCAAGAGAGAACAGATTAAGTGTGGAGTCGAGAAGAAGTCAAAAGATCAAGGAAAAATCTGGTCAAGGAAAGAGCTGCTTCAAGCAACAGGCAGACTTGTTTGCAGTCAATTAATATCGGAGAGGACAAGGAAAGAATTGTACCACATTCTAAAGCTTTGATGGACGAATTTGATGCTTATGTATTGAGTCAACTTACACAGGAGCATATATAAAACATGGGTGTCGTAACTTTCTAATTAGGGTGTCTTGGTTGCAAATGAAGTGCTTTCAAACTAGGGTGTCTATTTCAGTCAAATGAAGTGCTTTTAGCGCGACGACACCCCAGCTCCAGGCTAACGACTCCCTACATCTAGCGCAGCGACACCCGAAAGGGCGAAATCCTACGACATCCCAGTACTCACGAAAGGACACCGAAGCTTTTAGCACAACGACACTCCAGCTCTTGGCTAACGACTCCCTAGCTCTAGTTCGGCGACACCCGAAAGGCGAAATCCTACGACATCCCAGTACTCACGCGATGACACCGAAGCTTTTAGCGCGACGACACCCCAGCTCTTGCTAACGACTCCCTAGCTTTAGTGCGGTGACACCCGAAAGGCAAAAACCTACGACATCCCAGTACTCACGAAAGGACACCAAAGCTTTTAGCGAACGACACCCCAGCTCTTGGCTAACGACTCCCTAGCTCTAGCGCGGTGACATCCGAAAGGCAAAAAACCTACAACATCCTAGTACTCACGAAAGGACACCGAAGCTTTTAGCGCGACGATACCCCAGCTCTGGCTAACGACTCCCTAGCTCTAGCGCGGCGACACCCGAAAGGCGAAATCCTACGACATCCCAGTACTCACGAAAGGACACCGAAGCTTTTAGCGCGATGACACCCCAGCTCTTGGCTAACGACTCCATAGCTCTAGCGCGGTGACACCCGAAAGGTGAAAACCTACGACATCCAGTACTCACGAAAGGACACTGAAGCTTTTAGCGCGATGATACCCCAGCTCTTGGCTAACGACTCCCTAGCTCTAGCGCGGCGACACCCGAAAGGCGAAAACCTACGACATCCCAGTACTCATGAAAGGACACCGAAGCTTTTAGCGCGACGACACCCTAGCTCTTGGCTAACGACTCCCTAGCTCTAGCGCGGCGACATCCGAAAGGCAAAAAACCTACGACATCCCAATACTCACGAAAGGACACCGAAGCTTTTAGCGCGACGACACCCCAGCTCTTGGCTAACAACTCCCTAGCTCTAGCGCGGCGACACCCAAAAGAAAAAATCCTACGACATCCCAGTACTCACGAAAGGACACCGAAGCTTTTAGCACGATGACACCCAGCTCTTGGCTAACGACTCCCTAGCTCTAGCGCGGCGACACCCGAAAGGCAAAACCTACGACATCCCAGTACTCACGAAAGGACACCGAAGCTTTTAGAGCGACGACACCTCAGCTCTTGGCTAACGACTCCCTAGCTCTAGTGCGGCGATACCCGGAAGACGAAATCCTACGACATCCCAGTACTCACGAAAGGACACCGAAGCTTTTAGCGCGACGACACCCCAGCCTTGGCTAACGACTCCATAGCTCTAGCGCGGCGACACCCGAAAGGCGAAATCCTTTGATATCCCAGTGCTCAATTACGACACTGTAGTGTTCAATTTACGACATCATATATGAAAACTTAAGAAATTGTGAAGTAGAAAGGCAAAAATATGAATAATCGAGGACACCCCTGTTCTCAATATAAAATTTATGCATTTGCATTAAATCTGAATAAATCGACTTTTTAGGACGGGTTGTCTCATAACAATCTCCGACGACCTTGGATGCCTTACACTTCCTCGGCTCTTTTTTAACCCTCCTAACAAGCGAAGGCACTCCAACGATTTCTATGTCCATATCATCACCCTTTGGCGCAGGGGTGCCAAGTTTATTATCGGATTTGAACTTCTCTTTATTTTCATTCCCATGCTCTGTTTTATCATCCAATGAATCTCCCTCCAATCTCTTCTCCTCTGCTTTTGCATTCCCCATCTCAGTTGGATACTCGGATGAATGGTCCTCCTCCATCTTCTTCTCCTTACTATTTCCATTACCAGGCTCGCGGAGGACCAACTCCAGGGAATGCACCTTCTCTGTTTTCCCGTCTCCCTTGTCCTCCTCATTTCTTGCATTACTTTCCTTTATGAGCAGTGAACTGAGGAGGCTCTCAGCAATGGACAGCCTGTGCCTGACATCATCGAGTTGATCCTTAACGCACTCCAATTCAGTCCTTAACTCGGCACATCCTGCGCAGCTATCCATTGGTTGAGGGGCACAACTATCTGTTGGTTGAGGGGATGCTACATTCTACTGAGTGAGAAGCCAGCGCTCTTCTGATAGTGGTACAGTAGCTCCCTCCATCTGCAATGCAAGATGATAACAAATTAATATTAAGTGAACATATTGACACATTAAGTTGAAAAATATGGTTAGAGCAATGGAGCAATATACTAGCTTACCAAGTCATGAGGCTGCAAGTCGGCAATCTGAACCGACTGGATCTTCATTTGGTGGTCATACTATTTCAACAACTGGGGCAGTTTATCAGGATATGCTGGTGCTCGCATTGATGTATGCTCGAGGAACCACGCCTGAACATGATATTTTTGGATATTAAATAATGTAATATTAACAAAGAAATTATACTAAGAACACTATTTCTGCGTCTCAATAATCCTTACCACCAGTGCTGCCGAGCATCCGAACAGGGTAGGCTGCCTCCTAACTTTTTGCATTCTTTGAGTGGACCGGCTCCTCGGAATGCAAGCAAGCAGCTATTTCTGGGAGAGCCAGAACAATCAACTCCTTCAATGCCGAAGCCAGTCGATGCTATCCAGTTGACTTAAGTCATCCAAGTGCTGGATGAGATACCGTGGACATCTCTGATTAGACTTTGGAGCCAAAAACATGGCCAACATGTATGCGATCCAAAGTCGGATGGTGTCCTCGACATCCTCCTATGCCTTAGATGATCGGAGTTGAAATATTAACTTCTCCAAACCTTCTTGGCGAAGATCTAAACCCTAGCCAAACCGTTTGAACAACCTTCCATTGAACAATTGGCTGGATGTGTCGATCTTCTTCCCATGAGCTGGAAGACCTAGAATGAGTGCGACTTTGTTGGCACTGAATAAAACTGGCTTTCCATAGAAAATGAACTCATCGACTACATTGTGACATTTTATGATGTCTGCTAGCAGTCGCCCGTCGACTGTGAATGTCTGCATGTCGACGAAGGCACCAAATGGGGTCCTTCGAATAAGTTTTGTATGCCGTCTAGTGAACCCCATCCTCCAAACCTTCTGAACGTATACGGCTGGCCTGCAACAATTCTTAAACAGCTGGGAAGCCTTCACTGAGGGGACTGGAACAATTTTCATGTCAACTGAAACAGGGGATAAGACATAAGACATACTTGTCATGAAATTTTAAGAGAGGATGTCATAATATTTTAACATAGTGATAAACATACATGAAGGAGCCGCATCCTCATTCGAATGAAGAACGATGTCCTTGCATTGTTCCGCCATTTTCTCCGTCTGGTTCTTCCTTGTTCGCGGTCTTCATCCACAAACGAAAGCACTCATCTCCATGAATGAAGTATACAGAAGAAAGAACTATGGAAGAAATTTAGGAGACCAGTGGCTTCTTGAGCAAGAAACGAAGGATGGTTTCTCGAGCAAAAGGATGGCTTCTTGAGCAACAGACGAAGGACCTCTAGGGTTTATGCCGACCTCAGAGAAATACGAAAGGACACCAGGATCGCCATGATCACATCACACTGACCCGCAAACCCATAGGAACTGCCCACGTTTTGCAACTTTTCTCGAAAAGATGGCATAACTGAGTTACTAGGGTGTCGTCAAATTAGTACTAGGGTGACGTCAAAATTCTTGCCTTGTTCAAGTATGGGTGTTATCATCTTAAAGCTAGGGCATCGTGAGATTTCAACTGGGGTGTCGCGAAGGATTTTTAGCCGAATTCGAATTAGGGTATCGCGGGGATTCTCTCCATGATCAGTTTTAAGCAAGGGTGTCGTCTCCTTAAAGCTAGGGTGTCGTGATATTTCAACTGGGGTGTCGCGAAGGATTTTCGGCCGAATTTGAACTAGGGTGTTGCTGGGATTCTCTCCGTGGTCAGTTTTAAGCACGGGTGTCGTTGCCTTAGAGCTAGGGTGTCGTAAGATTTCAACTGGGGTGTCGCGAAGGATTTTCGGCTGAATTCGAACTAGGGTGTCGCGAGGATTCTCTCCGTGGTCAGTTTTAAGCACGGGTGTCGTCTCCTTAAAGCTAGGGTGTCGTGAGATTTCAACTGGGGTGTCGCGAAGGATTTTTGGCCGAATTCGAACTAGGGTGTTGATAAACGCATAAATAATTATCATTAAACCTATTAATTAATAATTTAACGTACCTATTTTTATTTAATATTTTAATATTTTATATAATATTTTTGATAAAACCTTATCAGTTTAAAGAGCTCGATTCACGGGGATTCTCTTCGTGGTCAGTTTTAAGCACGGGTGTCGTCGCCTTAAAGCTAGGGTATCGTGAGATTTCAACTGGGGTGTTGCGAAGGATTTTCGGCCGAATTTGAATGGCCAAATTTCACCAGGGATGTCGCGGATTCTCTCCGTGGTCAGTTTTAAGCACGGATGTCATCGCCTTAAAGCTAAGGTGTCGTGAGATTTCAACTGGGGTGTCGCGAAGGATTTTCTGCCGAATTCCACCAGGGGTGTCGCTAGGATTCTCTCCGTGGTCATATGTAAGCACGGGTGTCGTCGCCTTAAAGCTAGGGTGTCGTGAGATTTTAACTGGGGTGTCGCGAAGGATTTTCGGCCGAATTCGACCAGGGGTGTCGCTGGGATTCTCTCCATGGTCAGTTTTAAGCATGGGTGTCATCGCCTTAAAGCTAGGGTATCGTGAGGTTTCAACTGGGGTGTTGCGAAGGATTTTCGGCCGAATTCCATAGGGGTGTCGCGGGGATTCTCACCGTGGTCAGTTTTAAGCACGGGTATCGTAGCATTGGTACTAGGGTGTCGCAGTATTTGGCTTCCCCACACTCTTTACATTAATGGTTTCTGTTCACGAGGGGGGCGAATTCCTCCTGGGGTGTTTGCTACCATTCGCTCTTATCATGTTGAAACCCACGACACCTAGTTCAAAACCCACGACACCCTAGTTCAAAACCTACGACACCCTAGTTCAAAACGTTAAGACAAAGCATTAGTTCAAACCTACGACACCCTAGTTGAAAACCCACGACACCCTTGTTCAAAACCCATGATACCCTAGTTCAAAACGTTAAAACAAAGCAGCATTAGTTCAAAACCCACGACACCGTTGCAGAACAACCTACGACACCCTAGTTCAAAACCCATGACACCATAGTTCAAAACGTTAAGACAAAGCATTAGTTGAAAACCCACGACACCCTAGTTAAAAACCCTATCGTCAAGCTCATAAACCACAACAACCTCATAACGAAAGAATGTTTCGTGCTGCGGACGACATTTCCTCCAGAAGTTTTTGTACAAAGATTCCAGTAGCCAGGTATTCCAGCCTCGAAGCTGAAATATTTTCTTTCGACCGGACTCTCAGAACGAGGGCGTAGGATCGTGCCGAAAGCCAGAACGAGGAGGAAGAAAGAGTTTTTCTTGCACAGATGAAATCCAACGTAAAATGGTGATAGAATGGAGGGAAAGGACATTTTCGTCTGAACGCTAATTTTAAAAAAAGCAAAGCATTTTAAATGGCCGTCACGTTCAGAACGTTACATCATAGCAGAGCCATACTGCATGACACATCATCTATGTAGGCTCCACGTGGACCAATCAGAAGAGGCGGTGCAGCCTACGTAGGCCTTACTGCACCGAGGGCGGTGTACAAAGACTTTTCCTATGACAATAGATATGAGCATAAGTTAGCCCAATTCCTATTGGGCTAAGTTAGTATTGGCTATGCTTTGGGCTTCGTTTAAGAAGCTTTGTTTGAAATATATATAAGTATATATTTCTTTCTATAACGGTTGTGCATTGAAGATATCTTTGGTATTTATATATAGTTAAGAAATTTAAATAATAACTTTTGGCTACCCTTTTTGAGCAAGGTGATAGATAATGATATTAAAGTAAATTTAACTTTAAGTCTATGTAAACTATAGGGCATTGCAGCATAAGTTTTTTTGGGATTGATAATGGTCGTATTGTTTATAAGTCTGATTAAATTGATTTGCATTCTTTAACGCTACAAGGATGCTGAGGCTTAAATATGAGAGTATATAAAAACCCATGTTGGCATATATTTCTACTTTGGTTATTTATTGATGAGAGATGAGATAATTATAAAAAGCAAAGTAACTTAAATAATAACTTTTGACAAGCTTTTTTTGAGCGAGATATAGAATTCCTATATATAGTCTTAGAGCAAATATGACTTATGGCTCATCTTAACTAGAGACATTACAACAAAAGTTATTTTGAAGTTGATCATAAGTCAACTAAATGTTTGCAACTTCTATAAGATAAGCACCCTTAGCTTGATAAGGATGGTTGGCCTTGGATAGAGGAATACATGAAAACTCATGCAGACATATTTTTTGTCTTACATAAATTGCATAATAGAAAAATCTTTAATGCATATATTGGATAAAAAATCAAAAAAATAACTTCTATTTAACTTTTTTAAGCAAGGTACTAGATTGTTATATTGGGTTTGAAATCTAAAGCAGAGGTCTATGTTCATTTCAAGCTTTGGCCCTTGCGACATGGATTAATAGTTTCAACATAGATTGACAAGGAATTCAACCATCTGATATTTGTTCTACGAGTTGGTCGAGCCCTCGTTTAAATCATATGTACAAGTTTTTCAAATCAAAGCCTGCAATGTCTAGCATATGGTGGTGATGAACTCTTGCTTCATAGACCATAGTATATATATATATAATTTATTTCTTTCCTAATATCATTAGATCACATACCGGTGCCACAAACTTGAAAAATTTTCCGGGCAAAACATTGGGTCCTTTCCAGCTTGATTCCATTTGTTCCCATTCGGCCTTTGAACATAGTTGTTAGTCTGTCAGATCCGGTCCAGACATTGATCTGGCCAAGGGCTTAGATCACCGAATCACTAGTTCAACCATCGGGTCACTGGTTGAATCATCGATCAATTATTTTAATATAAAAAATATTTTTATATTAATAAAAAATATTTTTTAATAAAATAAACATATGAATACTAATCTTTATATATTTTTTTTTTTGAAAATTTTTTTTGGTATCTTATTTAATTTATAAAATTTGCTTACTTTCAATTTGCGTACCCATCTAGTCTAATTTAATTTTTTTCTAAAAAAAGAAAATTAAAAAAATTTTCTATCCATTTTTTATTTTTATCGTTTTCTCTTTATGTCTCTACTTTTTCATCTTAATTCCCATAAATTTTCATATTTTCATCTTTTTTTATTTTTTTTATTCTCCTCTCATCCATAATCTCCTCTTTTTTTTTTTTTTTTCTTCATAAAATTTACGAGCATTCCAATAAAGAAAAATTACCATAAACTCTCAGAAATTTAAAATGCCAAAAAATAAAAAAATTTAAAATGACATTTATAAACTCGTGATCTGATTCAGACCAAATTGATCAATTAATGAGTGAACTGAACGGATTGATCAAATTATTTCAAATTTCTTATATATTCGATTTATGTTAGAATCTGACTTGGCCTTTAGGTCTCGGTACAATCGGCCAGTCCGTCCGGTTTTAACATGCCTTTGAACCGGGCGAGTCAGGCTCGGACCGTAACTCGAAATATATTTCCCGGCGGCAACGGTCTATGACCCGATGGTTTGCTTGCGGTAGACCGTAGACAGCACCTCGCCACCAAACCGAGTAACCGACACGACGACTCGGCGTAGACTCTCCCTCAGATGACTCTTATTTCTTTACTTATTTTAAACTGAACCCAGCGTGCTCGATTGGAATAGAGCATTGGAGCCCAGAGGTTGGGGCAAAGTAGAGTAAAATAAAAGAAAGCAAGTTGGTTGGTGCGACAGCGATGGAGATCCTTCCTTCCTCCCACCCATCTCACTTTCATCACCCTATTTCAACTCCTTCCCAGCTTTTGAAGCAAAAGAAGAAGAAGAACGGTCAGAATGGATCTGCGCCTCTCCATCCTCTCCTTCGTCCTCCTCTCCTCCGTTCTTCATCTTGCCAGATCTGGTGGTATTCCAATCCCCCCTCGCTCACTATTTATATGCATGCAATGTAGATCGTTTGTGCATTTGGTTTGCGATGAAGTTAGATTGTTTTATCATGTCGGTGTGATAGGCATTTGCTTAAGTTTCCGTCAGTTTTTCTTTTTGGTTACGGCATAACTTTGTCATTGATCTCAAATTTGAGACCCTCACAGTGCACACTAGATGTATGCTGCGTTTCCTCAGAATTTATGCTGGATATGTCTATATAGATCATAGATCCCAAGTTTCCATCGTAAGGAATGTGAATGCTGGGTTTGAGAACTATGATAATGGGATTACAAAGAAAAGGAAAGATGAAATGGATATTTGATAATTTAATGATGATATCTATGTCCATTTGGGGTACATGGAAGGATGTTGTTCCACATTTGATGGAAAAGTTGTTTGCTTTTCTGCATTTTTGGATATGTACTGGCTGTAAATGAATGGTGTCTGTTAGGAGTTGTTATGCCAGATATTTTGCCTTCTTTCTTACAATTCTTAGATTCATGATATCAGACATCAACAGGGCAGAGTTTTCTATGGATGTAGTCCGTGATGTACTGGTGTTCCTTAATGACTTCTAGTCTTAATTTGCTTGTTATTTCATAATATTGTTTATTTTACATGCGAATAACTGATAAATGCAATGACCTTTTCTTTTTGATTCGTCTGTTATCTCTCTATGAGCATGTTCGATGGAGATTGGTCTCCTCCTCCATTAAACAAAATATGGCATGGGTTAGTGCTAGTAAGGTTAACTTTGAGGAAATTTTTCTATGACAATTGGGGAAAACAGAGCATGGAAAAAAGAATGCTGTGAAGAGGAACACAACTTCCAGCCGTGGGTGTAAGGATGTGGATGCTGAAAGGCTCTTCCCATTAGCTGATTTTAGGCTCCTGTTAATTTGGATGCTGAGTCCACATCTTAATTTTCTAGAAATCATCTGACAAACCATCTGACCTAGGTGCTTAGAACATGGCAAAAATTCATGTTGCTGCTGAACGCTCAAGTGCAAAAATTGCACTGGAGAGGATTTGAACCTTCCCCATCCTTTATAAGGTGTGAGCCAAGCATTGATCATTACACCATGAAAAATAATGGAGAAGAATGTTTGAAGAGCAAAATGGACAACACTTTCAGGAAATGAACACAGGTGGGGAATAAAAAAGATAGCTAGCATTATGGACCCATCATGAAAATGTAACCATGTCCATCAATCTCATTTTCTTGAAACCCAACATCATTATTTTTTTAAAAGCAACAAAGAGAGAGAGAGAGAGAGAAAAAACTTGCATCATCAGGGACTTCAGGATTGCTGCTGCCTCACAATGCTTTGATGGCTGTAGGCTCTAGACAACCTATTGGGACTCAATATATTGTCCACATTATGCAATATTTGGGTCCCAATAGACTATTTAGTCTATGGAGGCCTACTGCTGTCTCATTAAGATTACAACTTTTATCATCCAAACTTGCCCATCAAACAAAGAACAATAATTTGAGAAAACAGAAATACAAAAATAATAAGGATATGGAAACTCCTCTGGGGAATAGAATTTCACCATACACCATAGAAAACAAAATGAGCCTACCATAGAAAACAAAATGAGCCTATGAAGCATTCATACTTTAATTTGACTTGTCACCATTGACTTGCTACTTGAAAGGAAGAAGCATCTTCAATAATGAAATAAGAGAGAAACCTGGACATTGTATTTTGCCGTAGAACATTGTGAGCCTCAACCCCATTATAATATTACAATATTATATTATATAATATATTATAGTATTACCATCTTATAATAAACTATTATTATATAATATAATATATAATATATAATATTATAATGTATTATATATAAATTACGTATTTGTTATATATAATAAATATAATAATAATATGAGTTGGACTTGGCTATATTCAAATGTAGCCAAGCTTAGATCTGATAACCTTGCCCACTTTTGAATCTATATAGTTCATGAATTGCAAAGATGAAAAAAATGAAAAAATGGGGTGGCTCAAGATCCGTGTGGATCGCGGGGGGGGGGGGGGGGGGGGGGGGGGAAGATGATTGAATTTTGGATTTGGCTACATTTGAATGTAGCCAAGTCTATTCATATAATATTATAGTAATATATAATTAATATATAGATATAATATGATCATATTATATTATTATAATAAATATTAATATAATAATAATATACTATATATAATAATAATATTATAATTATAATATATTAATATATTATATATTAATAATATATATTATTACTTTTCTAAAAAGTTTTCTTAGGTTCCAAAAATATTTTAAAAATAAAAGTAAAAATAATGTAACCAAACATTTTTTGATAAATTTCTTTTTTAAAAAAAAAAATAAAAAATAGGAAATCAAAGTGATGAAATTAGGCCCTTCATTTTTTACTTTCTTCTTTCTTTTGATGGAAAATAGTAAAAACATCTTTAGACTTTTTTCAGTTTTTTCTTATTTTGGAGTTGCATTTTTTAGAAAGTTGTTTTCATTTTATTCACTAAACACATTATCACAAGTGTTTTTCATTTTTCATGAAAATGAAAAATGAAGTATTCTTACAAACCAAATGCACCCTAAGTTTTGGTTCTTTCACTCGTAGTAAATCATATATTATATAAACATATAGCTAGTCTACATACCTTCTCTCACATTGAAATACATTGTTAACAATGTAATTTTGATCCATTGAACTATCTTTTAGTCTTTATCCAATTCCTTAACTTAAAATCCAAAGTATTTAGATCAATTTTTTTTTCCTCCAGTGCAAAATCAACTCTTGGTCATCAGGATATATGGTCAGTAAATACCCCTTTTCTCACTCTAACATGTATCCTTTACAAAAAAATATGATCCAATTTTATTGTTATGTTATCTTCATCCAATTCCTTAATTTCAACTCTAACCTATCAAACAATTCACTTAGTTTAGTTCCTATTACCACTATTTCAGGAAAACTTCGACCTCTTCTGGTTAATAGAAGTCAGAATTTTCCACATCAACCTTGTTTTCTATCATATCACTTATTTCTCTTGGATTGAAATATATTGGTTGATTAAAAGTTTCCAAAAATGACACTTTGGTTTGATGGGGCATTTGGAAGGCCTAAACAAACTCAAAAAGGGTTACTAGGAGTCGACAGGTCTATTGGTGGCATGGTATGCCGTATCGGTGCATACCGCCTCATATTGAGCTATCATATTGATATCAAACTGAGACTTAGTGTGGGGTACATACCGAGTCTTAACATGCTGAACTGACTCTTATACTTGGTGTACTAATACTATATCAATGCGGTATAGTATGGGGCCAGGTACTAGGATAGTGAACCTTGATTGGTGAGCTTTCATTTCATGTCATATATCTATGAAAGTTACTTTAAAAAGGGTACCAGAAATAGACATTATATACAGAAGTTATGCTCTTTAGAAGTTTTGATGTGCGAATGAGACTTAGACATGGCCTCCAGAAGTTGCTATTTGTTTTGCTAGCGATCAATTTAGAATGTGTTATGTTGTGAATGCAATGGCATTGGCACAACTCTGTCTAGCTGAAGAGTTTGATTAATCATAATTTTGAGAGATGAGAAATAGTAAATTTCCCCCCTTTAATGCAAAGTTGCAAACTATATGGATGGTGCATGTCCTTATATTTTGCTTTTCTTTTGCTTGGCTTTTTTGTTAGGAGAAACCGATATCCCTCTTTACATGTAGTTTTGGCTAGATATATAGATCATAGATCTCATTTTTCCGAACTAAGAAAAATGGATTTTAGACTTAAAGCTCTAATATTGCTAATGAAAAAAAATCCCAATTGGGAAACTTATGGAAGATAAATAGATATTTGACCCTTTCTGTTGATTAAATGATCGCTGCCTGGGTCCACTTGAGATAAATGGAATGCTGTTATCTTATATTTGATGGAAAAGTTGGTTATGTTCTGCATTTTTGAATGTGTATCAGCTGTAAGGGAATGGCTATTGTTGGCTCATTTCTGATATTAGATATTGATGGGGCAGGGTTTTATATGGATATAGTGACCGCTGTACATGTGATCGTTAATCATTTTTTATTTTAATTATGGGTTATTTGGTAATATCTGTTGCTTTACAACTCAATAACTAATAAATGCACTTATATTCTTGATTGATTCTTCTATTCTCTCTCTGTGGGCATCTTTGTTAAAGATATAGGCTTAGGGCCTTTTTGGGTGCAGGACATCCCAGGAATATGGGTGGCAATCACACCAATATACTTCACTGATGATAAGATTAGCCTGGTCAATGCCACTTATCCCCCTATACCAGGTTGAAGCTATTGCTTTGAGAAGAGGGGTGGGGGTTGATATAATTTACCAGACAAAATGTTATTCCTTCTATCTCTTACTTTTCTCCACCTTTCCCCTTCTCTTCGGTTATCCCTACCAATTTCCAATCAAACATCAATTTTTCTTAATCTAGGAATAAAGGAATCCTGAAGAGATAGGTAAGGTTAGGGACAGCTATCGCTGTATTTTTAATACTGCAACCAAACATAGGCTTAAGAATGTATTTACCTAATAAAGAACCATCTTTGTATAGAATTCTCTTATGTGCACACATGAGAGAGACTCAAGAGCAATCAGGTTGTTTGCTTTAGCACCATATCTTAATTTACCTTTTTTTTTTGAACTAAAACAAGTAATCTCATTAACTTTTTTTTTTCATTTAAAAAATCATTAAGTTTAGTTGAAGCTTGGGGGGGGGGGGGTGGGAGTCATTTTCTTATCACGAGCTTTTTAATTTATGAACTTAATTTGTCTCTTTAATCCCAAAATATTCCTTGATGCTTACCTCTGACCTAAACAGAACCTATACAAGGAAGTTTGAATCCCTAGATGTGTTGGATTCTCACATTTTCAACAATTCAAAATAGACTGGCACATCAAGATTATGGATTTTTCATGTGCAATGCATATTTAAAATTCTAGTATATATTGATAAATCGTTTAGGATGACCAAATAAGAGTCACATTCTGATATTATATGTTCTGATATCGTTGGATACATTGGTATATGTCAGCTCAGATATCAAGGGCTGAGAGTTCGAATATATTGTATTGATGGCTGCCTTATGTTGATGCAAATTGATGTATTGGTGAGATGAATCCCTTGTTTGCATTGACTGCTGAACATCTATTTCAAAGTCTGTCATGCATCACATCCCAATCTAGAAGTAACAACCGTAACAAGTTCAGCTAAAGATAAAGATTCAGATTTGAGAAAAATCCAGGAAAATTGTCAAACATTCAGAAAGAGCTCGGACAGCAAATGATTGACAATGGAATGATAAAAGCAGCAAACTTGGCTGCGTTTGGCATCGCTATCACTTTTTTTTTCTTCTAAAAAGTAGGAATTCTATTTTCAATTTTTTTTTTTACATTTTTGACAACAGAAACATGTTTGATAGTCACTGTTGCTTTTAACTTTTTACAATTCTAACAACAGAAATATGTTTGGTAGCTAATGTTATTTTTTATTTTTTAAAGTAGAAGATACCTTGAACTTTTCCAAAAAGTTGTTTTGGTTTTCAAAAAATTACTTTTGAAAGAAGTGAAAGTGAAAAGATTTCACTTTCACTTTTTCATGAATAAAGAAAGTTACTTTTAAAAATAAAAAAAAATACAATGTAACCAAACATATTTTTTACATCAGATTTTGTGTTTCTACTTTTAAAAATAAATAATAGGAAATAAAAGTGATGCCAAAGAAGCCTTAACCTTTCTAAGATGTTCAAGAATAGTAGAAAATAACAAAACATCACCAACAAGAATGTGCAATATCTTTAGTTTGTGAGACAAAACTTTCGTAGTCTAGCCATGAACAACATATGACCAAACTATAAAATTTGCATGTAATTCATTAGTAGTTGAATAGTTTTGACTTTTGAGTTAATTCATTTAGGAGAATATTTTACTAAATGATTTGGCTAACAAAAAAGAAATAAAAAATGTATATATTGTTAAGTTTTACAATTTAGAAAATACTGTTATCTTGGCAATGACAGCCAAGAGGTGACTCTAGAGTGCCCTTATCTCAGAAGATGTCTTACCCAAGGTTCACCATCTCGATATTGGATCCTATATTGGTACCATACTAGTATAGTATCGATAAGTCTCGGGTTGGTTCAGCATAGTAGCACTTAGCATGCCTTCCGTATCGAGTCTTAGTTTAGTACCAGTATAGTATGATATGCTTGGTATGAGGCAATACATACCGGTATAATATACCATGGCCTTACCCAAATGTATCTTCATTAAACTTATAAAAAAGTAAAAAAATATTAGTGTCACAGACCCTTCCTTGTAAAGATGTTACAGTTTGGGGCTTCTTTATCGTGTTGCTTTGTTGGAAGGAAGGAGAGTAACAAAAGGTAGGTTACTACAACCCGTTCTTCTTTGTTACAAAAAAGTGTTATGCATTAGTGCCCTCATCGAGTAAGCAGCAATTGAAAAACGACACAGAGCACCGACCTAGACCATCAGCTCAGTGCGTCAAAGAAAAGCTAAAAGAAGAGACAAATCAACTAAGGAATAAAATAAAAGAAAGGAGGTGGATGTGGAAGCGGTGAAGATCCAACCTTTCCCATCGTTCTCACTTTCCTTCTCCTTCGACTCTTTTCTATTATATCAAGAAAAGGAAAGCATAGTCAGAAATGGGTCTCCGTCTCTCCATCTTCTTCTTCTTCCTTGCCTTCCTTCTTCCTTTTGCCAGATCTGATGGTAATTTAGTCTTCCCTTTGCTCTCTGTATATGCCTGTAAGTTAGAGACTGTGGATTGTTTCATGTAATTTGCTAGCTGGGAATTTAAACTTAATTCAAGGTAAAGGTATCTGATGGAAGGAACATTGATTAATCATAGATTGAGAGAGATTGAAAAAAAGAAAAAATCTCCCCCTTTTAGTGCAGACTAGATGAATGGACATTTCCTTGGATTTTGTTTTTCTGCTCATTTCTGTTAGACATAATGGATATGCCTTCTTTTCATGTACTTGGTTAAAATCATGGATCCAATTTTCCAATCTGAGAAAGATGCATCCTAGATTTAAAGATTCTAATATTGGGAAGGAAAAAAGAAAATCCTTATTTTGGAAATTTATGAAAGATGGAAACAAATATTTGACTTTTATGTCTACTTGATGTGTGATGTATGACTGGATGATCGTTGTCTTGTCAAATCAGATAAATAAGATGATGCCTTAAGATATTTGATAGAAATGTTGTTTTCTTTTCTGCAATAGCAGATGTGTTTTGGCTTGTAAGTGATTGGTGACCGAGTTGGGACTTATTAAATTCGATTGCTTATGTTACTTTACCTATGATTAAGACATTGCCATGCACTTTTTTTTAATTCATTAGTCAAGAAAACTATTTCGAATTTATAGCTATAACTTTCTCTAAGTATAAAGTCATAATAATAATCCCCAAACCAGTTGTACTATTTGTCAAATCCTTTGCAGCTAGAACTACATTATTGGAGATCCTTGATCAAGCCAAATCAACTTTACAACATTGCTAACTTTTGACCATCATAATAACCAAAACAGTTAAACGCATAAAACTTATAAAATTCGAAGTTTGAGGATACAGGCCTCAAGTGGATGTGTTTGCCTCAAAATATGCTTTGACAGCTGATTCAGTAGGTCCAACAAATTAACCAAATCTTTGAATAGTACTATATCTGCATCGGTACATTAAATGAAAACTTAAATTTCAGGTGATAATGGAAAAACCTGTACTTAGTTGTGTTGCATGCTCAGTACTGGAAAACAATGGTCTTGGTGATGTATGTCCACATTTTATTGACGCTGTCATAAGCTTTTTGTAGTTTCATATTAAGATGGTTTTATGTGCAGTTTGATATTGATCATTTTCAGGTTTGAAAGAACTTAGATTGTGCACCTTGATGTAATATTGGTCTATCCCTTGTATGTGGGCTGGATCTCCCTTTTGTTCCTGGCATCAACTCTTTGTTTCAGTGACAACATTAACCTTCATCAATCTTCTTGCCTAACTCAGATTCCCTTATCACCATGAATTGTATGTATGCCATACCATATTCTTGAAATATGAGCCTTGATAAAACTTCTCAATGGTAATGCTTATGTATTACCTTTGTCTGCAAGATCTCATCCTCTCTATAAGAATTTAGATGTCTCTCTCAAGATAAATTTACCTTTTCAGTTGTTCTGGTTGGTTTCAAGTGCCAGCCCATGCTGGTCCATCACAGCTGGCATGTACCAGTACCTACTACAAGTTGGAAAAACATCTATTAAATGTTTTCTTTAATAGTTTTAATTAATAAAGTGGCTTTCTTTTTTTTGTTTCAGTATGGTCAATCTCATGTACTGGCATATTGCAAATTAATGGAAAGGATGCCATGGTGGCATTACTTGGATTATCTTTGGTCCATGTTCTATTTGATTCTGATATAGATGAAGGCATATTGAATAGATTTTAATGAAGGTGGACAAAAGGGAGGTTCTGTTTGTTTTGTCACTGCATGCTTCAGGACACATTCTTTAAGAAATTACTTAGGTCAGAAATGTTACCTGAGTTGGAATTATAGCTAGTTAAGGAGGGCCTAAATTACATTACAAACTCTGCCTATATAGAAATATAAGAAGATAGCTTACAAGCAAAGAAACTGACAGCATTAGCTGCATGTGCAGTTCAGAAATGAATGGTAATGGACATGCAGAGCAAAAGCTGAGGATGCCTTCATAAGAAGTGATCCTTGACTCTGTATAAACAATTAAAACTGAAGTGAGAAATGTTGTAATCTTCCACAACTTCCTAACTTGTTTCATGTAATCCATACAACACAGCAATCTTTCTTTCTTTCTTTCTTTTTTGTTTTTTTTTAAAAAAGGATAGTGTAAGATACCAGGAACTGGACAAACAATGAGATTCTTAGAGAATGTTTCTGATTGTTAGATTTGTGGATGGAAAGAGAGAACATGAATGTTAGGTCGGTAACCATGGAGGGATGGGAATGAAATAATGCTTGAAGGCAAGGTGGAAATATTAATGAAGTGGCTTATCAAAGTATGCCACATGCAAATGATTTTTTATAAGCCAGATGTAATCATGGCTGGAGAACAGGTTAAACTGAGTGTCAAATGTCAAATGGAAACTACAAGACTAGACTCATATAAAATTAGTTCAGATGGATTAAGGATGATGGTGGAAGAGGGAAGATAGTGCTGGTATTGTGATTGTGAAGAGGAATAGGGAAAGACTCTGGGTTCTTTCTGCATGGTGCCAGACTGAGGATGCCAAATGGGTGAAATTTTAGCTATCACAGAGGTTTTGCAATTGGTACTGCCAGAGAGTGTGCAAATATGTGTAAAATCTAAGTTATCATTGCATCATTGGGTGCATTTTCATGTAGTTTTGTGAGCCCTACATAAATGAAACCTCTCTATACAGGTGGTTGCTGAATTAGTCCACAATTTCTTTTGTTCATAGGGAAGCAAATTTTATGGCTAATTGGATTGTGGATAGCAATAGCATTTGGAGATGCAGTGTCCTTGGGTGCTCTTTGGTGCTCATGTATAGTAATATCAAAGAAGTTGTTTACTATAGAGGAGAGTGACACTATTCTAAACATGTCTCTCAGCTCAAATAAGTAAAAAATATAAAAGAAAAGATAATTTGGGCATTTTTTAACATCATGCTTCAATGTCCAATTGTTTTTCATTTGCTTTTTTGTCAAATGGTATTCTATTATGTTGTCAGTACATTTGCAATAAAGTTATTCATGTAATCACAATTAAATAGCATAATGCTATTTGTTAGATGATTTGATAAAATGAGTGATACTAAGATATGGTGGTCTCTTTTGGTCAAAGTATTAACTGGTTTTCTTTGAGAGAAAATATGCAAGTCTTATGTTTATAAGTAAATTAAATTTGGTCCTACAATGTAAGAGAATTATATATGATGGAAATGTGGGTTTCAAAACTCATCAGGCCAGTGTTGGAGCAATTTCTGAAGTAGGTGTTAAGATTTTTAAACCATGCATCTCAGAAGTGATGCGTAAATGATGCCTTTCTGTCCTCATCTGTTAATAACTTAGGAGTATCAAAATGAACATCAGCATACTAAGATGTTTTTTCCACTTTATGTTATGTAATTTGAATAAAAAAGTAAACCAATAAAATGAAAACCTGGTAGCCATTGAGTGCTTTTATTCCTTAACTAGTAAAAGTAATTGCATTGAGCTTCCTGTGGAAGGATAAGTTGGACCTTTGAAAGGACCAATGAGACAGCATTTTTGACATATTGTCCAAAAGGCACCCTAAGTCTATTCCTCAGTAGTTCTGTTTCCCTCATGTTGTAATATACTGGCACCATACTATCAGATAGTGCTATAGACAATTTCATGTGATTGATAAATATTCCAATGTAAATGACATATTTATTGGTTGTCAGAGTCATGAGATGCAACAAATATTTATGTTTAGGGATCTCATTCATGACCTATGGTGGCTAAGATGGTTTCCGCATCATCTCTACTTCATAGGAGGACCTTGGTCTATTCAACTTTGAGATATCTGCAACAAGGTAGCTTGACTGTCATGTTAATAGAGTTGATGCACAACTTGTATGTATTAAGATTCTGAGTTCTTTTGATGCAAGGTCTCAAAACACTGATAGATGGTTTCAGCCTTTATAGTTGTTGTGGCTATGGACCTCTAGGTGCATGGATAGATAGTGAAGAAACAATATAAAAGGAGACATGAAGAAAGAAAGATGAGGACAGAATAGAAAAAGAGAAACAAGAAATACGTAAAGGTATAGAATGCAAACACACAAGGCATCTTCCATTCCAGAACAATGAAAGAATATCTTGCAATGGCAGTCAGCCTTTTAAAGTTATGTTAGAAGGGCTGCCATTTGATGCAATCAGCTTGAGCTCAGGTTGAGGTCAGCTTGAAATGTGCTCAAATTGAACTTGGTTCAGATGTGACTGACCCAAGCTTGAATTCAGTTTATAGTCTTGAAACAAATTTGAAGCCAAGACTGAAAAAAAGGGCTCAATTAAGCTTGGCTTAAAATTGATTACATACATATTTTGTGTGAGCATGCGCAAGCACATGCGTCTGGCTGCATGCGTGCCCACACATGTAGGCAAGTTGGAAAAGCTTTATAAAATTCTTAACAACCTATTAAATCCCAATGCTTTATTTGCTTTACCAATTTGTTTTATCTCAAAAACTCTTATGTTCATTCAATTGTAGTATAAGCATTAATATTTCTTTGAGTATGTTGTGTCATTATTATTATCATATCTCATGAAAATTTGCTCCATGGTTTCATCACCTTGCTCTGTGTTCTTGCAAACGAACAAATACAACGCTTGTCAATGTCTCTCTTGAACTCAGTTTTCTTCCTTACAAGATTTTGCCTTACCTGAGTATGTGTTGTGCATCAAAATAGTTCACATGCTAATGAGATTAATCCTATCTTTTTTGCCTCCGAAACCTACCACAGTTACATTATGTTGATCAACATACTTTCATGTTTTCTATTCTGACCTAGTCTTTCAATCCTGTGACAATGCACATTGCTGATCTGCTACCTACAAGGAACTTATGTGGTATTTTCTGATCTTATGATCATGTTTGTTCACCTGTTTATATTGTTAGAACTCATTTTTATAAATAAATCTAGTGTCATAATTATTATGACTTCTTTTTAGCATATCACACTAGATTTTGTTACCATGATCCTTGTTTCATCCTTGTTGCGTATCTGCTTTGTAAGTGGCCTTTTCCTAGAAATAAATGGTACTTATTATTCCAAAGCCTTTTATTTATCACATTTTGTTTGTCACAGAAAAAAATGTCATATTCTCAAACCCCAGCACACAGTAGATCACATTCTCTTCCCTATCTTTGTGCCCACGTTATGTTTTCCATATTTTCCTATGCCATTTCTCTGTCATAACTACCACCGTTTCCATATTAAAGGCATGTCAATGGGTCACAATGGCAACCTTGCTGATTAGCACGGTCACACCAACTTTGGTCTTGCCTAGTGGTCCCAGTTTATTAGGTAGCATGGTTGACCCCTCTCTTGAGCCCTAACCTACGGGTACACCAGCAACCCATTCCCCACCCATCTCTGTATATGCAGGTGGGTGGGGTGGCAGGCAGAGTGGTTTTTCTTTTTTGGTTGGGTTTTGGGGGGGGGGGGGGGGGGGGGGGGGGGGTGGATGTTGGTTACTTGGTTGTGTTTGTGGGCAGAAGGGTGCTATCGTGAAGCACCAGCAGCTCCTTTTTTGCCTCATTTAGGCAACCCTGCTATCCACATCCATTTGCTTTTTAGAATATTTTTGGGAGTGTTTCCTTTATTTTGTTCTTGCTGATTCACATCCATTTGACAATATGAATGTGCATCTAGTTATTGTAACTATTATTATTTTGACTTTTGATTTGTGCAAAGATGCAAAAATGATTTTTGTAAGAAAATTTGTTGTTCAATAGAAAGGATTGTTAAATTCAAGCTAATTCTATCTACGCTGATGTATATCTATGCGAAATATTGGTGTCTGAAAACTGCTTGCTTGCTATTCAATGCAATGCTTTCGATGGATTTGATCCATTGGATAGTTGAATCAACACTTGATATTTACAAAGCAAACATGGCAACCTTTCTCAATTTTGATTTTATTGTTTGAAATTCATAGTAAAATGTGGTTTGTGATCATTTATGACATGCTGATTTTGGGGAAAATGTTTGTCTAATTTATCATGCACTTATGAATCTGTTAAAAGATTGGCAATGTTGAGTTGGGCTAGATGTTCAAAGAGTAACTGGTTCTTAGATTTCCATGATCGCTAGATGTCGCTTACATCACCATGAAGTGCAAAATGATAAAAGGGATGGAGGTAGGTCAGGGTAGGTAGGAATGTAAAGAGAAAAGGAGGCGATTTGGATGGGGGCAACATGGTTTAATTCTTGGGAGAGGGAAGAAGGAAGTGATGCTAGGGCGCCATGGGGAGGGCAATAGATGTGGGCTGGTGGGAGTAGTTGTTTGTTGGGTTCCTGAAGGATAGGAGTGGTTGTATGTTGGGTTACTAAAGGATAAGATGAGGTTGACAGAGGTTCAAGCGAGTGAGGGAGGAAGAGGGGGTGAAATGTTGAGAGGAAAGATGGGCATCTGAGTTTTCCTCACTTATTGTCTTTGATGGAAGGAACACTTTGCAACTTTGATCCACATCTTAAAGCCACACCTGAAATCTGATGACTAAACTGAGATATATTTGTCTGCAAAAATACATATAAACATATGTATGCATGTATTATATGCATCTATTTATGCGTGTCTGTAATGTATATGTGTACATCCAAGCATACATGGAAACATGTTGCTATGGAGCGTTATGGTGGGAGTGCTGCCAGTTGTTTCATAGATTTGATAGAGGAATCAATTGTGTCAGACACTTGGCATGGTACCTGCAACATATATACATTCATAATTACAATTATATGTATGTATACTTATATGTATCTTTTTATATGTCGATAATATGTCTACGCATATACACACATACACAAATACATGTGCTTTCAAGATTTGTTCATTGATTTGCCAGTTATTCACTAGAGAGACGCATTCAATTTTTGAACACGACCTGATCCTGGCGGGAGAGCGATGCAACAATTGGACTTTATCCCTTTTCTGCTTTCTACTTTTTTTTTTTACTGTAAATATGACCTTCCTAGAATTTGATCTTCTAACATATCTATTAGAAAAGCTTTCATGCTTGTAAGAGTTTCTAAATTGCCATCATTTCACATGCATGAGGAGCCTCATGACCTCTTTCTTTGCAGACACAAGCAGTGAACTTTTTAAAGGTATCAACAGCTACAGAGCTTCTCTCAAGCTTTCAACACTAACAGAGAATCAAAATGCAGCGTGCTTGGCAGAACAACTTGCCAAACAGTTTAAGGGCCAAGAATGCAGCAACACCACAGGCTCCAATACCGTTCCCGGGACTGAGCAACAATTCCCCAACTATCCAGACTTTCTGAACCACTGCCATCTCAATGCAACGGTCACTCAAGATGCTGCTGTAATGCCCGCTTGTGTACCCGGTCTAGTTCCAGATCTTGTCCTGTCCAACTTCACAAAATCACAGTATTCTCAGAGTCTAAATGAGAGCAATTTTGTTGGAGCTGGGATCGCTGATGAAGGCAACTGGGTCGTGGTTGTTTTGAGCACAAACACGCCCAGTGGTAGTTTTGCACCAGCAACGGGAGATACTTCAGATGCTAAAGTTGCTATTCCCCACCCATTGGTACTGTTCCTGCTTGGTTTCTTCATTGTCATGATGAGCTGATAAGCATTACGTCTGACCCAACTCTTTACAGTTCTCTCCATTTATATTGAGTCATCTGTTTTTGAGTCTTCTGGGACAATAAACTGCATTTTCATGTAGAAAGATGGTAGTCTAAAGTATGAACCAACAACAGGGATTTTATTCAATATTTTTGCAATTATGTATCAATTACAAAGATTCTACCATTCCCATAGCCGTTTCTGGTGTTACTTATTTTCCAACTGCTTTCTGAATGCAAGTCTCTTTTGTTCTTTGTTTTCTAATTGCAATCCCTCCTTGCTAGCAAATGATCTAAGCCTACGATTTTCTCATCTGGCTTGTGTTCATCTCAGGTAAGCTTGACATGTAAACAAATAGAAAGACCATACGCCATATAATATTTTGTTGTCATTTACAATAGAAATTTATCTATTGTGATACAACTGAACTTGAACATATATAAGTTGCCCTGCTCATGTCGGCTCATACACAATTAGATAAAGAATGTTGTATTTGCAGCACTAAGAAGAGTATTTAGCGTGTGTCCGTCTAAATGACGTGGTAGTGATCACCAGGCCAAGGTAAGTTAGCCGTCAAGGCATGCCAAGTCCAATGCTAGCCTAATGACTAGGCTTTTAGTTAAGATGTTAGGAATACATGAATAAATTTGGGTCGTTGAAATTACTGTTTAATTTTTCTTTAAAAGATAAATTAGAAAATAAACATATAACAGAAATGATAGGAGTAGTCCCAATTGAAGATAAAATGAGAGAAAATTGATACAACAAATATAGACCTTTAGATGCTCCAGTTAGAAAGAGTGATCTTTTAACAATTCATGGTAAGGATAGAGATAGAGGTAGATCTAAACTAATATGTGCAGAAAAATTAAAAAAGATATAACTATTTATAATTTAAATATCGACTTGGTCCTGAATAGAGCAGAGTGGAGGAAGCAAATTCATGTAGCCGACCCCATATAGTTGGAAAAGGCTTAGATGAGTTGAGTTGAGATTAATTGCTTTTGTTTGAGTTGGTTACCTTTTTTTTTTATATATTTTTTCTGTAAACCAGTTAGTTATCATTGAATTTGTTTAAACTATCACTATAATCTCTCTCCCTTTGCTTGTTCCTGTGAACGTTTTCTATGGGCAAGCCTTGCAGTATGATGGCTATGTTTTAGCCGTTTCCTTGAGAACAAAGCCTATTTATTTGATATCACAAGATTTGGAGAAATGTGAATGAATAAATTTTAAATTCTATCAAGAAGACTTCCATGAGGATGGAGAAAGTATTCATGTGCCTGGAATTAGCAAGCTTCTAAAACATTCTCGCATTGCCCTTTCCACCCACTTCGGGAACACCAAAACATACCACTAGCTGCTGGCTGACCAGAAGACAGTCCCTTCAATCCCAAGGATCAATAATGCCAGTCAAAGAGAACGGCGTTTCCCCATCCGTAGCATGCTATTGTGATGCAAAATTGGTTTAGAATTCATGTGATCTGGAAAGTTTCTCATGTTTTGAAGAAGGTCAAATCTTTACTTGGATCTCTGGGGGACAAAAAAAAATGAAATTCCAGCTGCTGGGAATCTCATTAAAAGATCTTGGCTAGCCCCATTACAATGTGTCCTCTGTGATGCTGCCAAAGAAAGAGCAACTCATCTCTTCCTCAGTATCTGTTAGAAATTCTGGGAACAATTTAGTGCCGACATAAAGTTCAAAGGTTTGCTAGGATCTTGCCACTTCAATTAGTTGATTCAGTGATGCAACGGTCTTTCAGCCACTTCAGTTAGTCTCAGTGCATCAAAGGTGTCTCAAATCATTTACCTTCTATCCCTTTATTATGTGACATCCGTTTTATGACTTTGAAGGTACTTAATATCTAGATTTACCATGTCTACCATGAAGTCAATGCTGTTGCGGACTGAATTGCTACCAGAGTGGCCTTTCACTCTGGTTATTGAAGATGAAAACCGAGAGACTTTGTCTCAGTTATTAGTTTCTAATATTCAGGCTAGATCTAGGATGGTGTGAACTACCGTTTGTATCAAAAAAAAAAATGTCTCAAAAATCACTTCAGCATGTTTGATATGAAAAAGATTGACACGCAAAAGATTTCTTGAAATTTAGAAACCTAAAGCTCATGATTTGCTGGAGCAAAATGGGCAACAGAGGAAGAACGAGCAGGAGGAACTAAATGTGAAGGCATTGCCTACAATTCGCTTGTGCTTGGCGAATGAGGAGTTATTTAACATTACTGTCGAGAAGACCACCATTGTTTGATGGACAAAAAAAGTGCTTATACCGAACAAAGTTATCTACCAATCATATATTCTTGAGGAGAATGTTGTATTCGTTGAAAATAGAGAAAGATACCAAGGTTTTTATCATTTTGATCCACCTCCAACAACATTATTGCCAACTTGAAAGGATTCGGAACGGCATGAGAGAGGGCAACAAACAAGTGTCATTATTAGTGATGACGTCAAGTCACCTTCTTCAAGTGTCGAAAAAGACGGACGTCCTTTTCTCCGGACCCCTGCAAGAAAAGTTCTCGAAAACCGGATGTTCCGGTGGGGACCCTCCGACGCTCAAGTTAGTCACTTGGGATCAGATGAGAACTGCTCAGCAGAAGGGAGCTGGAACAGTTAGGATTTTAACTAGTAGGAAGAAACTAGAAATCAGAGTTCAAGGATCCTCACTTACAGTGCGGACGCGTGCTTTTATACCTGTTCGAATGTCCCCCTTCTATTCCCCAAGATTACTAATTTTTAGGAGCCCAGTTCCATAACGGACAAAATACGAGGCCGACGATGACAGGTCGTACTGTCATCGTATACACCAGATGCATCATGAGTTACCTGCCAGTACGACCTCACAGATGCATCTGGGTCGTATTTGATGCGCGCCATCACTGGACATGATCGTGCACAGCAACGGACAGGTGGTGGTCTGCATACCGTAACGGAGTATGGCCATGTACAGTGACAGGGATACAACGGATCATACGCCGTTATGAGGTATGGCCACCCTCTGCCACGGATGTGCGGTAGATTATGTGGGCACGCCAGGTGGCCCAGAGCGGCCTGACCATGCGCTGGGGATTGAGATACCGTTCATGTGCCCCGAGACCGAGAGGAAGGTCTCGGGGGTTGATATACTGTTCATGTGCCCCGAGACCGAGAGGAAGGTCTCAGGGGTTGATATACTGTTCATGCGCCCGGAAACCGAGAGGGAGGTCTCAAGGGTTGATATACTGTTCATGCGCCCGAGACCGAGAGGGAGGTCTCGGGGATTGATATACTGTTCATGCGCCCGAGACCGAAAGAGAAGTCTCGGGGGTTGCTATACTGTTCATACGCCCCGAGACCGAGAGGGAGGTCTCGGGGGTTGGTATACCGTTCATGTGCCCCGACCGAGAGGAAGATCTCGGGGGTTGATATACTGTTCATGCGCTCCGAGACCGAGAGAAAGGTTTCGGGGGTTGATATACTGTTCATGCGCTCCGAGACCGAGAGAAAGGTTTCGGGGGTTGCTATACTGTTCATGCGCCCCGAGACCGAGAGGGAGGTCTCGGGGGTTGATATACCGTTCATGTGCCCCGAGACCGAGAGGAAGGTCTTGGAGGTTGATATGTCTTCCATTAGCTGCCGCTATCTTGCCGTTCATTCTAACGGCGGATCTGCCATATCAATTAGGTACCTTATTAATTAGAATCCTATGGTACTTTGATCACTACCATATCTTGCGTGAAGAATTCTCTTGATATGGATCTGGTGCTTAGTGAATTACGTGCCTGATGAACTCCGGCAAGATCTTTTTAATTGATCCCTAAACGAACCCATATCAATCTAGTTGGGCTTCTGAAAGTTAAAAATCAAAACGCAGTTTAATCTCTAGGTGGAGCCGAACTAATTCTGGTGTGATAGAGTATCCATTAATTTTTAGATGGCTATAGAAAATGTATATCCCCCTTTTTTTTTACAAAAAAAAAAAAAAATTAAGAAACAGGAATTTGATTTTTATTTTTAATATTTTGACAACAATATATGTTTAGCAGACACTTTGCTTTTGCTTTTTAGTTTTTACAATACTGGCAACAAAAATATGCTTGATAGCTACTTTTTTTTTAAATAGAAGATATTTTTGAAAAATTAGTTTTCTAAAAAGATTTCAGTTCTTGAATTTTTTTTTTAAAGTAGGAGTGAAAAAAATTTACTTCCACTATTTCTTTTTATAAACAATGAAACTTAATTTTAAAAATAAAAAACAAAAATAATGTAACCAAACTTTTTTTTTTTCCCTTACATTGGATTACATTTTCTATTTTTAAAGATAACAAATAAAAAACAAAAGTCATACCGAATGTTTATTTATATATTTATTTTGCGATGGCATTTTCGTGCACGATGGTTCAAGCGTTTTGCTTCTCTCTCATATATCCAAGGTAGGATTGAAGCCAATGATAGTAATCCTTTGTCTCACGTGTTTCGATCGAAAGTTTTATGTGAGAAAACTACGGAGAAAGCAAGGATATCGATCAGAAGAAGATGAAGTGTTTTACCGTTTTTCCCTGTTAACAATAATCGAGAGGACAACAAGATGGGTTTACCGGTATGCTGTCTCAAATCTTATCCAAATAATGTCATTTGCCAAGCACCAATCAATCATCATGAGAACAATCAGAACAATCCATTGTATAATAAATGATTAAAAATAAATTAAAACCCTACCATTCATGGACTCTAACATGCATGGCAGCAAAGTTTATTATTATAATATAAGCTTCACTGCACTCATTTGGACTATGCACTCATATCCCGTCGTATGTACGTTGAATCTAGAGTTGTCAAACAAGCCAGCATGATGTCAAAGTGAACTTTGATGATTTTATCTTGAATCGTAGTGCTGGATCCGATTTTATTATTAGAGGATCTGAAGTGAGTTACTTGCAGTAGATGGCCATGAATCCCTTGATATATCGGTTTCTATGGTAGAGCTTCAGGTTGCTTGGGCTGGTATCAGCTATGCTGTTCGTCATCTAGCCTTAGCAGATAAATTATTAAGAAAGATTCTTCACGGTTATTCGTTGGATTCATCGGGACGGAGATCTTCACTCTCTGCTCCGTGCAATTTGGAACTCTCTCCGGTTTCTACGGTGCCTCGGATCCATTATGTTTATAGGGAAGCCAATGCTGCGACTGATTGGGTCGCTAGTATCGCAGCTCGCCATCCTACTCTTGAGTTTAGCATATAGATGACCCATACCCTTTAATTTTGTAGTAAATCATGTATTTCAATTTTCAAATTTGATTCACGTCAGACTGATGTGATCGTCTAAAAAAAAAAAAAAAAAAAAAAAAAAAAAAAAAGCCAGCATGACCCACTCGATATAGTTCCTATAGCAAACTGTATAGCATGGCCTATAGACCCGGCTAGACTGTGGGTCAGCCATTGTGCCAGCTTGTGTACCAACCCGTGGGCCAACTAGTATAATTTTTTTAATATTACTTAAAAAAATAAATTATATTCATATCTTTTTTATGGATGGGCAAATATCTTATCATCGCGGTCGCATCATCTCAATGCTGTCTTGCTCATTCCTCTACTTCATCTTCTAGCCATTTAGAGAAAAATCTTCAGTCTTCTTATCTTCATTTTTGTCGTTTGTCTAACACATCTCGAGCCATAAGTTATCGAGCCTAGTGGGCTAACACTAAAAATTTTTATTTATTATTATTTTTATAATTTTAAAGTTAGTTTTAAAAAATTTAATAAATTAAATTAAATGTACTTATCTTTTTTTAGAGGCTTACCATTGGTGCGGTCCATTATGATCATTTCTCATGTGGTTCTTCTATCTTTAATCTTTTATTACTCTAATCATTGCCGGACTCTTCACCATCGTTATTTTGAACTTCAATCCTCTCTTATCCATTGCAGCAGTTATTGAGATAGACCAACATTTCTACTGTATTAGACTTCAATCAGATTCTCTTTTCTAGCATTCATTCTGATCTTACACTAAAAGCAGATTCCAATCTTATTATGGACACCGAAAGGGTTAGTAGACCATGGGTAATGATGACGAGCACAAGATGATTATTCTCTTATATTCAAGACAAAATATTAAAATTATTTATTTATTCCTAAATTAGAAAGTTTATAAATTATTATTCAAATAAATATTTAATTAATATATAAAGATGATAAATGGTGGTTCTTTGTTTTTTTTTAAAACAAACATTTACGCTACTTAGGGTTGGTTCTGAAGTAGAGGATCTTTTATCTTTATTATATTTTTGATCATATAATAAAAACTTATTTAATAAATTTTATTTTATAAAATATTTATATTTGCTTCATAATTTATTATTTTAAAAATTACTTCTAATATTATATATAAACCATCTAATTTAACTTTAATATTATGTATAAAGTACTTATGTACTGTTTGTATGATATAAGCATGGATGGTGATGATAGTATAAATATATAATTAATTTAAAACTAATTTTTTTGATCTAATTGCAACCAATAAAATGCATGCTAACATAAGTATGAGATAATTAATTCGATAGCACTTGTCCATATATCAAATGTCAGGATTATCCTATGTCAAATTTTTTAATATAAGAAATTATATATTTTTTATAATCATAAAATTATTTAAAGAATGAAATTTAATGGTATTTTATGAATTTTTTATGTGATTTTAAAATATTTTCATATATTTTTTAAATCTTAAACTTTCGACAAACATAGAAGATATTTCAGTATCAGTAATAAATTTTGATAATTTTTTTATTTAATTATTAAGAATAAGAAAATCTTTCTAACTTAACTTTTGCACTCTTATATTTTTTAAGTGCCAAAGATATCCTTGATGTCGAAGTGCATTTAAGCTCCAAAAAAAAATTATGAGTCTAGCTCTGGGCTTGATGGTTGATGTAACACAAGTGACAGCAATGGGATCAGGGATACTGAGTTTAGTTTATGATCGGTCTACCTCATATTTCATGGTATTGTTGAACTCAGAAGTCAGAACTCTTGGCCATATGGGTTTGACAAGAGCTATCATGAGAACAAAATTAGAGAGGAAAAAACATAGAACCGTAAAATTTAGGTATACTATAAAGCATGGCACCTAAATTCAACCGGTATTACAATGGCTGTTGTTATGATTATAATATCGTTATATACAATCCTGCCGTAGCTAAATAATATTAAATATGTCGCCGGAGACGAACGTCGGGGCCGGGGAAGAATTTTACGGGCGTGGTTACTTCATTATTGGAGCACTGGAGTGCGGATCCGACTACTCGCCATTCTTTTAGGTGACCGCTCCGAATCGAGTCTCGTGTCACAGTACTGACATCAAGGAGGAAAAGATCGCAGCTCGGAAATTAAAGAGATCGATTTTTCCCGACAGACTCGAGTTTCTTGCGCATGGCGTTGACGCGAAAGAGAGAGAGAGAGAGAGAGCAACGTTCCGGGCCGATTGTACGAATCTGTTTCATTAGAAGGTAAAAAGGATAAAGTTCATATTAATTTGGATCATTATAGTTTAAAATAATTTTTTTAATATTTTATTTTTTAATTTTTTAATATAAATAATTTTTTTTCTTGCTTTTGTAATATAAATAAAACTTTTTTTTTTTTTCAAGTTTTCAATATGCACAGGACTTTTTCATGAGCACCATAATCTAGCGTAGGTTCAAGAGGTGGCTCTTATCCATTCTATGAATGTAGCATTTTATTATGTATGGTACTTACCTCCTGCACTTTTGACTATTGCATAGATAAAGTCTACATCAACTTGGATCGTTATAGTTCAAAAGAAATCCAATTAGTACTTGTTTATCTTTCTTAATCAATTATAAATTATTGATGGGCCAGTGGGCCTCCATGGGCCACAATGACAGCATCCGAACTTGGCAACTCAGCCTTCTCCCCATCCGCCACCTTTTCTCTCTCCTTCGCCTGGAGCCAGCTTTCCCTCGGCCTCGTACGGCTTTGGCCTCGGGTCTTCCCCTCGGTCCCGGTCGGCCTCGGCTCCGGTTGGCCTCAGCTTCAGCTCCCAGCACCGAGCTCCCCTCGGCCTCGTACGGCCTCGGCTTCGCATGGCCTCAGCCTCGGCTCTTCCACTCGGCCTCGGCCTCAGCTCCCAGCACCGAGCTCTCCTCGGCCTCGGCTCTTCCACTCGGCCTCGGCCTCAGCTCCTAGTACCGAGCTCCCCTCGGCCTCGCACGGCCTCGGCCTCGACTCTTCCACTCGGCCAAGGCCTCAGCTCCCAGCACCGAGCTCCCCTCTGTCTCGTACGGCCTCGGCCTTGGGTCTTCCACTCGGCCTCGGCCTCAGCTCCCAGCATCGAGCTTCCCTCGGCACTTGGCTGCCCCCTCGGCCTTGCACGGCCTCGGCCTCGGACCTCCGCGGTCCCCTCGGCCTCGGTCCTCCGCAGCCCCTTCGGCCTCAGACTTCTAAGTTTCCCCTCGGTATGGCCCCTCAGTCCTTGGCAACCGCCACGTGGGCCACTATCTCCCCACAACTGCCACATACCATAGTAGTCTCTAGTAACCGCCACGTGGCCCACTAGCTCTCGACGATCGCGGATGATGGGATGCTACGAATGTGGCCGGGCCCACTATCACCTGTACGGCCACTACTTCCTGGAAGCGTGCAAAAAGGGGACTTCGGAATAGGTATAAAAAAGGTAAGAGGGACCCCGACCAGGTAACGGAGAACTCGCTACACTCTTAAACGCTCATTCTTGCTGACAAAGAGGACGGCTCTAAGCCTCTCTCTTTTTCCTTCTTTCGAGCTTCCTTAAGCTCATGGTTGTTGCCCAGAGCATTGACTTGAGCATCGGAGGGTTCCCATTGGAATCTTCGGTCTCCGAGACTTGTTTGTAGGCCCATAGGCGCAAGAAGCTTGCCGAAGGAGGTGATCAGATGCTTGCAAATGTTCAAGGATGATGATTTAGCGTTATCATATATAATTAATTTATAATTTTTTAATATAAGATTATTGAAAGGATCATGAATGAGAGAGAGAGAGAGAGAGAGTTTAAGCTCAAGTGGCAGTGAGGAGATCCGGCTTTGTATATTCTTGGGTGGGGACGTTGCCACATGAGGCACCGTTCGAGGGAGCATGGGGGCCGGGAACAAGGGAGAACACGACGATCGAAGCCTACTGCGCTTCAGACAGTGCACCCGCAAGTGGACACATCTCCACCCACTGCCAAGGATCTCATCCTTTCCATAATAGAGTGGCTGACTCGCTAGTTCGGTGAAATGACATTTTTGTTCTCAAACCTACAATTGGGTGAGATGATATCAGAGAGAGAGAGAGAGAGAGAGAGAGTTGAAATATAATTCCAAGATCCATTTGCTTGAAAGTAGGTGATGTGAAGGTATCTTGTGAAAGTCGGAGTGCTATGAGAATCATGCTTTTAAGCTCTCTGGTTCTGTTTCTGAATGGTGCTTTAAGATTCGTATTCTGAGCTTTTCTTTTTTGATCTTTTGGCGATCCTTGATACCTCTGCTTCCCCTCTTCTTTGGTTTTTCCCCCCGCTTTCCCCTCTTCTCTTATGGCATTTGATTCGGCTACTGATGGTCGGATTTCTGGGAGGAGGGCTGCGGAGACTGGGTATCAATGGGTTTCGTCCTTACCTTCGCCGGCTATGATAGTGAGGCTGAAGGAGTCATACCTGGAGATTGTTAGTTTGCCGGTGGAGGAGCTTGAAGCAGAGGTGGCGGCATGGCAGCAGAGGGCCGTCATTGTCCGCTCTTTCCATAAATGGGTCCCGGCTAATGCCTTGATTAGAGAATTTAGGCTTGCAGGAGTTCATGGAGAAATTGTTCATGTTAATCTGGCATTCCGATGCCATATCTTTTATTTTGATTCTCCAAAAGCCAGCAACCTGGTTCTGCAATGGCCTTGGGTAGTTAATGGCCAGGTGATAGGGATCGAGGCGTGGAGGCCGGAGTTTATTCTGGCGGAGGACTCAATCCCATCAGCACTGGTGTGGGTGAGGCTGCCGAGTTTACCATTGGAGTTCTGGAAGGAGGCTTTCCTCAGAGCTATACTGGAGTCTGCAGGAGGTTGTCTCTGTATATGCTGCTACCTTGGCAAAAAATAGGGGGGGATTTGCAAGGGTATGCCTTAGGGTTGATCTCAGTCGCCCTCTCGGCCAGGCGTTCATGTACAAGGGTTGAATCAACCCTTTTGGCAGCAATTTGTGTATGAAAGTCTAGATGGTATTTGTATGACTTGCGGTACTCTGCATCTGGGAGGCCCTTGTTCAACTCCGGAGAAGACTGATGGGGTTGGCTCTATTTCCAACCATGCTTTTGGACCATGGCTTGTTGGCATTCGACAAAGGAAGGTTGCCTCTGATCCTCAGGTGGCTAACAAGGGGGTGGCACAGTCGAAGGCCTCAATGGCAGCTTCTGTTTCTTGCTCTGCTGCCCTGAAAAAGAAGACTGGGCTTCGTTCGGGAAATGGAGTTCAGGCTGACGGTTGGGTGTCTCCGGTGAAGCTGGCTCGCTAGAGGTCTTCATCGGCCATGAAGGTGGTGATTGACCCGGTTGCAGAGTTTAGCCACTCTGGGGGTGATTTGGAGCTGAGTTCAAAAGGGAAGGAGGCCGTGTCGGTTCAGCTGGGGTGCCGGTTCTAAGGCTCATGATTCCAATTTGCTGTTTACTGAGAAGGGTGGCTCCCAGGGGACTTGTCTGAACCATCCTGTAGTGACCAATAATCCCTTTGCCTCTCTTGTATTGGCTGTGGATGTAGATGGTCACCTAGACAGTAGGGATGCTTTTCCAGGTCCTTTAAAGCAAGCAAGACCGGAGGTTTCTCAGGCTCCGAGGTCTATTTCCAAAATGGAAAAGCGGAAGGGAAAAGGGAAGGTTCCTTCTTGCAAATATGGGGGGGTGTCTAGCTTCTCTCCTTTCCAGTTGGATCTAGCCCCATGTTGCCAGGAAGGTGCCCAGGAGTTGGGTGGGACCCAATCAGCTAGGAGTGTAGGATTTTCTCGGAGAATGCTGTTGGAGTTATTGAGGGCATGAGTTCAGGGTCCTTATCTTTGGTGCAGCCTTTCCATTCAAATGAGTCTGGCTGTGTTTCGGAAGGCCAGCAGGCCTGTCCATTAATGATGTCTGATGTAGGCTCCTTGTTGAATGGGGGACTTGCCGATAGTATTATGATGGAGGACCAGGGTGGGTCCCAGCCTCCTCCAGTTTGTAAATGAAGATCTTACTTTGGAATGTCAGAGGAGCTCGAAAGCCTTCATTTCGATCCTTTTTTATTAATTATTGCAGTTATATAATTTTACATATGTGTCCTCTTGGAAACCAGGCTGTCGGGTGATAGTCTAGTCTGGTTTCATAGGCAGATTTTTCGATCTTGGTCCTCCTATGCGGTGGAGGCTAACGGGTTATCGGGAGAAATGTTGGTTATCTGGCGTGCCTTTGCTGCTACGATTTATGCTTTCCATCAGTGTAACCAGCAGATTGGCCTTATGATCTATGAGGGGACTTCTGACCCATGGCTTTTATCGGCTGTTTATGCCAGTACGGATTACCGGGAGAGAAGGGTTCTTTGGTCTGAACTTCTTTCCCTCCTTGCTCAAGGTATTCCGTCTATTATTGCTGGGGATTTCAACTGTATCACTGAGGCTAATGAAAAATGTGAGGGTAGACGGGTTACTGGCTCAGCTGATATCACTGAATTTAGAACCTTCATTGGTTCTTCCGGGCTGTTGGATTTGGGGTTTTCTGGTCCCCAATTCACTTGGTGCAACAACCATCAAGGGTCTGCTCGTGTCTGGGAGAGACTTGACAGAGCTATGGCTACACCTTAGTGGCTTCAGAGATACCCTGCGGTTACTGTCACTCACCTCCCTAGGATTGCATCTGATCACTGCCCCATTATGATTTCCATAGAGGTTAATCAGCATCTACGAAAACAGTTTAGATTTGAGAAGTTTTGGACTGGCCATTCTGTTGCTCGTTCTATCATTTCTTAGATATGGCATATTCAGTCAGGGTAATGCTGTTTATCGTTATCGCACCATCTTAAGATGGCGAGACACAGGCTGTCCAGATGGAATCGGCTGGAGGTGGGGGATATGGTCAGACAAGTTGAAAAGGTCGAAGATGATATTAGTATCTTGCAGGCTAAGGAGGATCAAGAAGTTTTCTGTTGGAGTCGAACCTCTCCTCTCTTAGGGATTTGCTTGCTCGTCATTACTCCCTTCTTCGGCAGCAGGAGGTGTACTGGTGGCAGAGGTCCAGGTTTCAGTGGATTTGTGATGGGGACCGTAACACTAGATTCTTTCATCAGGCTACTCTAAAGCGGCGTGTGGCTAATAGGATTCGGAGGTTATTGATAATGATGGTCACATTCAGGAGGACATCCACTCTATCAGGGACTTGCTTCTCCACTTTTTCCAATCCAGATGGGCTGAGTCTACTGGTGACGGGGGTCCGGTTGTTCAGGTTCCGGATTCCAGGAAGGTTTCTTCCTTGGAAAATGATATGCTTGTCAGGTCAATTTTAGCGAATGAGATTGGGTTGGCCCTTTGGGAGCTTGGTTCGGACAAGGCCCCTGGCCTGATGGATTTTCGCCCTTCTTTTATCGTCACTACTGGGATATTGTTGGGCAGGAGGTGGTTCAGGCCATTCAGGATGTTTTCCAAGCTAGACACATTCCTTCGGAATGGAATCGACCTTTATTACTTTGGTGCCCAGCGTATGGATGCTTCTCTCCCACAGCACTTTCGGCCTATCAGTCTTTGCACTACCTTGTATAAGGTATGTGCTCGTCTTTTAGCCGCCGCCTTTGTCTGGTGATTCCTCGTCTCATATCAGCTGAACATGGCACATTTATTAGAGGGCGTTCCATTTCGGATAATGTCCTCATAGCTCAGGAGTTTATGCATGATCTCCACTTTCGGCCTATCAGTCTTTGCACTACCTTGTATAAGGTATGTGCTCGTCTTTTAGCCCGCCGCCTTTGTCTGGTGATTCCTCATCTCATATAGCTGAACAGGGCACATTTATTAGAGGGCGTTCCATTTCAGATAATATCCTCATAGCTCAGGAGTTTATGCATGATCTCTAGAGAGCCCCAGCCAGTCGATGTCTTATGGCTGTGAAGCTCGATATGGAGCGAGCTTATGATAGACTGAGTTGGGCCTTTTTGCAACGCTCTCTTCTGGAGTTTGGGTTTGATGGGCTATTTATAGAGTGAATTATGGCTTGCATTCAAAGGCCTTCCTTTTCTCTGATCGTCAATGGAAGCCCGACCGAGTTCTTTCGCTCTTTTGTGGGTCCCCGACAGGGATGTCCTTTATCTCCTTTGCTGTTTATCCTGACTACGGATGATCTTTCTCGTGCTTTATGGCAGGCCTAGTTAGATAGGCGGATTGTCCCTTTTATGGCTGGCTCAGGGGGCCCCTCCATCTCTCATCTTCTTTTTGCTGATAATTGTATCATTTTGGACCAGGCTTTTATTGATAATGTGGCTTCTTTTCATTCTATTATTCAGCGTTATTGTCAGGCTTCGGGACAGAAGGTTAATCTTCTAAAGTCCTCCATATGTTTTAGCCCGAAGGCTTCTAGAAGAACTAGAGAAGCCATTATCAATCTGTCGGGTATTACTTCTCAGACTGACAGGCTTATGTATTTGGGGATCCTTATAACGGGAGATGCACCCGTTGTTCTGATTACTCTGAGATTGAGAGGCGGGTTCGCCAGCGCATTGAGGGATGGCAGGTCACTGGCCTTTCGATGATGGTGAGGGTTATCATTATTCGTTCAGTTCTTTCATCCCTTCCCCTCTACCTCCTATCTAACGCTGTCATTCCGATTACTTGTTTGAGGAGGATCGAGCAATGCTTTCGAGATTTTTTATGGGCTTCTATGCAAGAAGGTCATGGTATTCACCTCCTTTCCTGGGACATGGTCTGTATGCCTATCCTTGAGGGTGGTCTCGGGATCCAGTCTCTGATTGTTAGATGTGATGCCCTTCTTGCCAGACATGCATCGAGATTCCTTCTGGAGCTGCATTGCCTGTGGAGCTCTCTGATGCGTGTGAGGTATGGTGACTGGTCGTCCATCTCGCACATTTTTTGCCTCGGGATGCTCCTCCTTTTGGAGGGAGGTTTGTCGTTATGGTCAGGCTATCTCGAAGAATATCTCGTGGATGATTGAAGATGGATCATCGATTGATGTTATTCAGGATACATGGTTTTCTGAGCTTCCTCTTTCTTGGTGGCCCTCCTTTATTAGTATTGATGCCCCTGCCTGTTTAAAGGTTAAGGATTTGATTTCCTCAGATCCCCCTGCCTGGTATGTCCCCTCGGTGATGAGATTCTTTGGTGTCGAACTATCTCGGCGGATTCTATCGATGCCTCTTACTCCTGGCCGTTTATCTGATTCTAGGCTCTGGCAAAGATCCTGTCTCTCTAAGGCCCCCTCTAGGGATCTGATGAAGTTGTCAGGCCTCAGCCCTAGCGGTCGGAGGATGCTGCGTGGATTTGGAAGCTTCCTATTATTCCCAGGGTTCAGCTATTTATCTGGAAGCTTCTGTGGGATTGTCTTCCAACCTGCGTTCTTCTCTCACAGAGAGGTTTACATATCCAGCCGATCTGTCCTTTATGTAGTTTGAAGGAGGAATCATCTGATCATGCTATTTTCACCTGCCCAGAGCTAGATGGGTCTGACATGATTGGCTATTCTATTAGATAGGATGGCTCGGGCTCCTTGCGCTCCTCTTTCCTTCTTGATCTTCGGAAGGGTTCTCAGCAGAAGAAGGGTCTTTGGGCTGCCTCGGCATATCAGATTTGGCTGTCCAGGAACCAGCTTATTTTCTCTGATGATGCTATTTCTCCTCACAAGATTGTGAGAAAGATTAGATTGTTGGTGGCGGACTGTGCCCGTGTTGGTGCTGACGACTCTGGCCTCTGGGGATCCCCTGCTGCTTTGGCAGCGAACCGGCATACAGTTTTTATCTCCTGGGAGCCTCCCCCTCCAGGGTTTGTCAAAATCAACTTTGACGGGAGTGTTCGTGGTAGAGCTGCTGGTTCTGCTTTTATTATCTATGGTCCTCATGGTGACTTATTGGCTGCGGGAGGTTTTGGTACTCTTGACTTCTCAGTCCCCATGACCGAGCTTTATGCGGCCTGGGCAGGTATTTCTTATGCCACTCGGACTCTTCATGCTCAGAGGCTCTTCATTGATGGTGATTCCATGTCGGTCATTTCTTGGCTGAAGAAGGAGAATAGCCCTCCTGGTTTTACTAATCCGATTCTCTGGGATAGTTGGACTATGCTGAGGGAGGTGGATTGTGCCCAAATTCGTCATATTTACCGTGAAGCCAATTCGGCAGTGGACTGGGTGGCTACTTCTGCATGCTGGATCATGGATTTGGAGGTCGGGCGACTTATGTCCTTCTCTCTTGCAGTAAATTTTGTACTCGGATCTATCTGGACTGATTCGCACTAGACTAGTGTGATCGCTGTTTGTACCAAAAAAAAAAAAGAAAAAGAAAAAAGAAAAAGCAGGTGATGTGGTGGATGGCTTGAATTCAAGCTAAGCAATATACTTTATATTTTGTTCTACTTGTTGTTGAGTATGATTCATGAATTTGTAAATATCCAAGAATAAATGGATATTTCTTTCATTTGTTTGGAAGAGATGATGAGCCTAGAATATCGTAATAGTATTTTGGATAACATTCATGATACTCATTGTATGCATGAATTTAATGATTAAACAAACAATTCATTAATTCTACATTTGTAATTAGGCTGCACCGGTTTACATAAGAACCTATGGTGAGCTAATACATAAGACAAAGCACCTTCGTGTCAAGTCAACCGTGCCTGCTAACCAAAACAGGAATTGAAAGTGGATTCTTCAATTAAATTTTTCTTTCTTTGATATGAATTGCTACGATCCTGATCTCCCTCTTCAATTAGGCGTTTAGCCTTTATTATTCGGTCATTTATTACACTGTAGCTGTTGCTTTCTTTTTTTGTTTAGCATGAATACTTGTTTTTTTTTTTTTTTTGTTACAAACGGGCGATCACACCAGTCTGGCATGAGTCAAGCCCGAGAAGTCAGAATACATAATTTGCTGCAAAATAAGTGGGCAAGGATCACCCCTATGCCATTCCCACGGGCCTGAATGGCGAGCTGTGAGATTTGCAACCCATCAGCTGCCGCATTGTTTAGCATGAATACTTGTTTTCACTTGTGCTGGTCCATAAATGATAGTACTTTTGCTTTCACTAGCTTTCTTACTACTCAAGGCTTTGAAACATTTTGAGAGCAAATGTTATCAGATAACAATTATTCAATTCAGATATGTGAATTATTATAGATAACTCTTTGGTAGAATGAAAATAATAGGAAACTTTTCTGTGGATAGATCGAACTAGTGTGAATGGTCTAAATTTCAACTTTAACGGCCATAAGGATGAAAGTTTTTAAAGCACATTCCCAGGATCAAAACTTGCAATCTAGAATTCAATTCAATTTTTATTTAACATGTTTCGAAGTAATTTACAATGAAAGAATATGAAGATAGATAAAACTATTTCTAAGGTACGCATGAGCTGTATTTGGATGCTAAATAGCTAATAGGGGACAAGAAAATTTAATTATTGGGGATTTAATTACTGGAATAAGTTATTCATGGTTTGGTTGATATTCCAAGGGTTAGTGGGATAAGTTGGGAAAAAAAGCATAATATTAAAGAAAGAAAAGAGGTTCCATGAAGTAAAAATATTTAACCTGCAACCTAACCTACCTTTCAGGCGATATTGATCAAATAAAACTGTTTCATGCTTTGGCCACTTGTTTGGTTGATTAAATTGCTAACCATCCAAACATGCCCTATAATAAAATGTAGTTGATTGAATGAACAAGCAAAAATACTTTCAACATATTTTCAAGGTATCATGAACAATTTTGACATCTATAACACTAACGCTAATGCCTCTTTGAGCTTCTAGGAGTGCAGGTTGGGAATTAATGGTATTGTTTTTCTGTTTTGGTATATTTAGGCATGGCAATGGATAGAATTTTTGTGGCTATCTTAATCAAACTAAACCAAAACAAAGGATTTGGACAATAAAAAATTAGATTCAATTCAATTTCAAATTTAAGATTTTAAAATTCAATTTCAATTAAGTTAGATTAGGGTTTAGAAAACTTAATTTTTTAAAGATTATAAAAATTATCATATCAGCTATAGTTTATGTTATAACTTTCTTTTTTGAAAAAAAATTGTAGATGCATCTTATGTAATTTATTTCAATTTTATTTGTAATATCGAATTGTTATCGAGGATAAATTTTATTTTTTAAAAAAAAAATAATTTATTTTAATTGTAGATTAAGATCGAATTGGATAACAATTTGATCTGCCCCTATTTTCATGATTGGTTAGGATATGGTTCGACTATGGGTTTAACAAATAAGTTCCATCATAGGTTCAGATTTAATCTTTTTTGAAATCAGTTTTAAAACTAGTTTTGATTTTTAGGTTTTAAAATCGGATATAAGTTTGGATATTATAAAAAATTAGGGTACACAATCCATTGCCATCTCTAGGCACATTCCCATATTTAAATATAGAGATATTGACTATAATAGTATCAAAATTTATAGAAAGGGTGTGCTAGGGAGAGCTTGACTATTATTTTCCTAGTATTGGATACTTGACAATGATAATAGAAGGATATTTTATTTATTTATTATATTTATTAATAAATCACATTTGAAATATACTATGAAAATATATTATTCATTGCTTAGATAAAAATATTACATAGTACTATATTCTTACCAAAATAAATGCTAGTATTAATATGCACATTCATATGCCAATATTGTACTACTACATACATACATACATACATACATACATACATATAATATATATATATATATATATATATATATATATATATATATATTGATATTAATGGTAATATTACTAATATTTGTAATATTGACATCATATTTTAATTTTTTTCATCGCTATTATAAAAAAATATTACCGTATTAATATAAATATTATGATAATTTAATATTAGTACATCAATAAAACATATTATATTATATGTTCCAAGCATATAATAGAAATCAATCTTCTTAGGGACTCTTAGGAACAATGAGACCATTATTAATTTTCATTCCTGACAACTAGATATGACATAATCATGTAATTTATTTAAAATATTTAAAAAATGAAATGAAAAGGAACATTATATAAAAAATAATAGTATATATTGAATGCATTGTGCAACCAGTAGCGATAAAGTGAGGAATAATGGCACTAAAAAGTTCAACTTAACTGAAAATTAAATGATGAAAAATGTGTGGAAAATTGACTCATATGGCAATATTGGTCTGATAAGTGTGTTTGAACTTCTTTGGTTGAATTTTTGGCATCCTCCATAGATTTTCTTCTATATCTTTTTTATGTCACTCAACTACAAATCTTTGATAATATTAGATGCAGAAAATTCCTACAACTAATGTACGTGGTTAATTTTATCTATTACGTAGATTTGGCCTACAAATTTGTAGAGAAGGCTTGCTTTTATAAGAAAAGAAAAAACTTAGATTGATTCTTTGTTGGCATATCAAAAATTACTGCAAATCCAACTAACCAGGATTTTAGAACTTCTCATATACTTCATTTCATATGCTTACCATAATTTTCATCATCAACTTATAAAATGTAGGTTTTCAAATCTATATGTGTATACAAAACATATATGTATATATGTATGTATGTATGTATATTATACATTTATACATAGGTATATACATAAGGAGTTAATGCATATTTTGACTTATTGTGTGTATATATAGAGAAAGAGAAAGATTTAGTTACATTTGAATATAGCTAAGTTCAATATTCGATCATTTTTTTTACCTTTGAATTCATATGGTTTTTAAAGTCACCCATCTTTTTCATTCTTTTTATCATTGGGATTTGTAAATTATATGGATCCAAAAATAAAAGAGATGATCGGATCCTGATTTCACCGTTGGAATGCAGCCAAATCTATCCTTCCTTCTTTTCTCTTCTCTATATATATACACACATTCGCATACACTATCAAAATATAATATCTAAATCCTTGAATATGGTTTACACTTAAAAATACTTAGAGATCAAAATGTAAATGTTTCGATGGTTTTTGTATGATCATTAAAATATGCCAAAATGGACTATTTCAATAGTTTATATCATGTTACTGCAATGTAATTAATTTGATTTCAAGTTATTTTTTGTAGTATACATGCTATTCAACGAGTTAGATAATTTATTTGGTTTATTATTGATTTTTATTTTGACTCTCTCTGCATATACATTTGCACATAAATGTATTTCTAAATTTAATTCTAGATGGGATTTAAGTAGCTACGTTTTCTTTGGTAGGTCCACTTATCTTTCGTGTACATTTATGTCATTGAAGTTATTGTATTTTATAGAATTTCTTGTTATGAATGTATACTTTTTTGAATATCCAAATAAGATGCTCCTGGAGGAGCTGAGCTGGTTAGAGCGTATGGCTGTTAACCATAAGGTCGAAGGTTCCTCTAGCGTTTGCATGGTATTAGTTTTTATAAAAATTTAAATATAACTTTGTTTATTTCATAAAACATAATTTTTATGAAGGTACACTCACATTGTTTTAAAGTTGAGACGCCAGATCTCTATCCATAGAGCCAAAAAATAAAAATAAAAAAAATCTGATTTCCTAAACTTGCAAAGCCATGCAAGTCATAACAAGTTTTGACCAGGATATAAAAAATGATCAATGATAACAAAGCAAACCATCCTAATTAGACCAGTGGTTGCCAAAAAAAAAAAAAAAAAAAAGGAAAAGATAGATGCAAATCTCTAGTTATATATTTTTTCCTTCTTTTATACCCAAAGTTATAGTTAGGCACAAATTTTGTAACATTCAAAACTCACATACTATTTGTTTAATTAACTTATTAGCGGACCAAAGCCATAAATTTGAGTTACTTAGTAGTAAATAAACTTGAGTTATAAGCACTATAATTTTTTTTCATCTAATGCATGATTATTTTTGTTGTATTACAATTTTCCTCTATCAAGTAACATATCACACGCCTCAAGCTAGCCATAATTTATCCTAAATCGGATCAATGGTATTGCAAGAGTGGCTCTACACCATGATAAAACTTCATCACTGTCTCATAAGTAATTATTTTCTTTTACTCACCAACTTTTATATATTAAAGTCAGTTTTGATATATTTGTAACGCTTCAAATTCATTTACCAGTTCAATTAACTTGCTAACCAATTAAAATCATGCGGCTTTAAAAGCTTGTATATAAGTTAATTGGTAGTAGATGAATTTGAATTAGAAGCACTTCAACTTTCTATTTTATTCTATATGAAACTAGTTTTGTGGCATTCTAAATTTAATTAGCCAATATGGTCATCAATTATAAAAATAATTATAAACACCACTATTGGTATATAGTAGATGTGGTCATTAACATGTAACTAACCTAAATTTCTAAATAAATTATAAATAAATTAAAGAGTTCATGAAGCATGGAACAACTCTTAAAACATTTAGTTGCATAAGAAACTATTGGATGACCCTCTGTAATGAGAATCGCATGATATTGATTTAGTTGCACTACAAAATTTTGCCTTTCAGCAATAAATTTTTTGCAATGAATTTTAAGATATTGATTTTAGTTGCAGCATTGGAGGTAAGGCTATAGCATAGGGCCTAGTAACGACCATCTTGCTTCATTGTTGTTGACAAGAGCCCAAGTAATTACCACTCAATTATGGTGGTTCTTGTTGCTCAAGGATGTTAGAAGGTTAATATGCTCAAAAAGTAATGATTTTTTATATGTACATGAATGTTTGATGCAATCCATCAGTTAATCTTATTGACTCTAGTTCTATTGTTTTGCAAAAAAAAAAAAAAAAACACTCTAATTAATGGGGCCATCTGAGATGATTTTGATCAATCCAATCCATAGTAATTAATTAATTTGGTGCATCTAGTTGCAAGTTTTGAAAACTCGGCTATACACTACCTCATGTTTTTATAATTTATGACACAGGAAAATATAATTATATGCATCTAATTTAATGATTAAATACAATCAAGAAATGCAAATAATATGCACAAGATCTAAGGGAAAATTATAAATATATCTAACTGTCTACCAAGAGAGATGAGAGATACAAAGAAACCATTCCCTATATATGCTCATATTTAATAAATTTTATACATCAATCATTCAAACCATGTATCAATATGGTTGTGATGTATTGAATCTTCCAAAAGGATAAAGCTATATGAAGATACCTACCCTTAGCTCATTGCAATAAATTTAGAGGTCATATTCATTCAATATAACTAGTCATATCAAATCAGTTCTATTAGTGTGCTATATTAATATAATTTTGTTGTAATTTAATTTTATTTTCCAAATCTGACAATGTTGAATCTCTTTATTTCTTTTTTGATAACTGATGGAGCCAATAAGCCCCATGGGCAACGATAATCTCACCGGCATCGAATCAGTCGTTTCTGGAGTCAGCCTCGGGAAGACACCCCTCGGCCTCAGCAAGACAGCCCGTCGGCCTCAGGAAGACACCCCCTCGGCCTCGGGAAGACACTCCCTCGGCCACCTCAGCCTCGGTCTCAGCCATGAACAGTGCTCAGCCATCTTAGCCTCGGCCTTGGCCATGAATAGTGCTCGGCCACCTCAGCCTCGGTCTCGGCCATGAACAGTGCACGGCCCCCTCAGCCTCAGCCTCGGCCATGAACAGTGCTCGACCCCCTCAGCCTCGGCCTCGGCCATGAACAGTGCTCGGCCCCCTTAGCCTCGGCTTCGGCCATGAACAGTGCTCGGCCACCTCAGCCTCAGCCTCGGCCATGAACAGTGCTCAGCCATCTCAGCATCGGCCTTGGCCATGAACAGTGCTTGGCCACCTCAGTTTGAGCCTCGGCCATGAACAATGCTCGGCCCCTCAGCCTCGGCCTCGGCCATGAACAGTGCTTGGCCATGAACAGTCCTCGATCCCCTCAGCCTCGGCCTCAGCCATGAACAGTGCTCGACCATGAACAGTACTCGGCCCCTCAGCCTCGGCCTCGGCCATGAACAGTGCCATGCAAACAGTGTCATGCACGTACTCTATAATCGATACTCCACGAGGTACAGAGCCAACTTCAACTTCAAATTTTATCTTCTGCCTTAGTGGCTACACTTGGGGCTCATGTGACTGACTTTATCGCCCATCACTATTCACACAAGGCAGCGGAAGTGTGGTGTGGGGACACATCTGGAAAACACCGTAACAGTCGGCCATGCCCTACAGTAGCCTGAACAGCTGTCCAAGCCAAGCAGCACCTACCAACCAGCTGCAGCCACCTACTTTGATGGGATACGACCTGCAACTCTGACAAATCATATGGAGGCCAGCCCCACTGTGCTGCCCCCATCATCAATGTTCTGACAAGTGATTATGCCCCAAGACTGGTAGACTCCAAGCATCAATAAATGGGTAAGAGGGATCCCCGACCAGGTAACTGATAACTCACTACACTCCCAAACGCTCATTTTTGCTCACAGAGCTCTAAGCCTCTCTCTCTCTCTTTCGAGCTTTCTCAAGCTCACGGCTGTTGCCCAGAGTATTGACTTGAGCGTCAGAGGATCCTCACCAGAATCTTCGGTCCTCGGGACCTTTTTGCAGGCTCCCAAGCACGAGAAGCTCATCGAAAGATTCTGGGCTCACTGGAGGAAGTGACCGAACGCTTGCGGACGTTCGAGGATGGTGATTTGGCGTCAACAGATTGGAGTGCTAGGTAGCGGGGCAGAGCATGGATCATCAACGATGCTAACTTGCGGATCCTTGTCCCTCTTAGATTAGCAGGTGGATCAAAACGATGGTGATGACAAGAGCCCGAAGAGCTTCCACCAGTCATGCTGGGGGGCACCCTCAACGAGCTGAGCAACAGAGCCAACCGCTCCATTCCACCATTACCACTACCTCAGGCCACTCAAGCAAAACAACATGCCATCCTCATCCTGCAAATCCATACATTGACGGCAGCTATCCAAAAGCTCCAGAAGCAATATCTCGCAGCCACACAACAGCCAGCAAAAGCTTCTGCTCCCTCTTTAGTTGCTGCTCAGTCCAGCCATCATGCATCTCGCGGGAGATCTTCTCAGCAAAAGGCTCACCGCCATTAAGCTCATCAGCATGAGCATCTTCAAGCTCAAAAGAAAGAGCTCACTAGCAAGACCGCTACCGCTCGCCATCCAAACGACCTCCTCTCCTATGAACGGTGATGCGGGGGGAGGCCCAAGCAAGGGCGCCAGCACCTCCACTCCAATCAACTTGATTTCCGAAGGGCAGACCACTAGCGGGCTGATGTATCTAAATCATCAGAGGGAGACAAATTCCTTCAAAGGCACTTCACAATGACAGCCTCTTCTACTCGGACAGTCGTAATCCACAAGAGGCGTGCGACCCCGAGGCTATTTTGGCCAATAGGGAGCTGATCGACATTCCTCCCCGACTGCTTTTTCTTCCTCCGAATTATCTCCATCAAGTGTCACATCATCATCATCACTCGACATATCTTCCCGGCCGGGTTTTCTCCAAGAAGTAAGGTCCTGGCCTGGCTACGCAAGGTGGGGAGGACGTGGTCCAAGTTCCAGCCCAGTGCCATGCCATGCAAACTTAAATAAATGAGATTTAATGCATAAGGGGAAGGAAGTTTGGTGCCGGCAAGAGGACAAAGAGAGGACGTTGGATGGAGGGGTCATTATGGCCTTCCTTGTACTCGGATGCCAGAGCTCCATTAATACCAAAAGAGACAAAAAATACAGGTTCTCCTCCACTCTTGAATAGTCTTCTTCGCCTCCACAAATACCCCGATCCAACATTATAAAAAGTTGGGGAGAGCTCTTTGTCTCGACTCCATGCCGACCCCCAGCATCATCGAACACGATGCAAAGGCCAAAAGCTACAAAAGCTAAGTACACTACACTTTAGAAAAACTTCTTTTCATTAATACTTGAATGCATTGCAGAAAGACCGACTCCAGCATCGGCACCTAAGCCCGAAGCCAGCTCGGCACCAAAGACCGACTCCAGCATCGGCACCTAAGCCCGAGGCTAGCTCAATAATAGAGACTGACTCCAGTGTCAACAATAAAGATCGTCGGCACAAAGAAAAAAGGCACATGAGCCTGGTCCACGCATCCTCAGGTTACCCTTGGGGTTAAAAGGCACCTGACGACTCTCAACTCTTAGGTCATCCTCTGGGGTTAAAAGGCACCTGACGACTCTCAACTCTCAGGTCACCCTTCGGGGTTCAAAAGGCACCTGAGCCTGGTTCACGCACCCTCAGGTCACCCTCCGGAGTTAAAAGGCACCTGACGATTCTCAACTCTCAGGTCACCTTTCGGGATTAAAAGATACCTGAGCCTGGTCCAAGCACCCTCAGGTCACCCTCCGGGGTTAGAGGCTCCCGAGCACGGTCCCATCACAGCGACTCTCGGGTCACCCTTCGAGATTCAAAGGTACCTGAGTCTAGTCCATGCACCCTCAGGTCATCCTTCGGGGTTAAAAAGCACCTGAGCCTAGTCCATGCACCCTCAGGTCATCCTTCGGGGTTAAAAAGAACCCGACAACTTCAGCAACTCTCGGGTCACCACTCGGGCCGGCCGCGAAACCCTCAAGACGGTTTTATTGCAGCCTCAGTGGCTCTATTCCTCTGTCTTCATGGCCTCATTACAACCTCAATGGTGTCATCTCAGCCCCAGCGGCCTCATATCTGCCCCAGCGGCATTACTGCAGCCTCAGCGGCTCTATCGGCCTCAGCGGCTCCATTCCTTTGCCTCCGTGGCCTCATTACAACTTTAGCAGCTTTATCATAGCCTCAACGGCTTCACTTTAGCCTCAGTGGCTCTAAATCTACCTCAACGGCCAATAGCTAATTGGATAAGACCTTTATCTAAATTATATACTTGCAATATATCGCTGGGCACTTTCAACCATCCAAGAAGAAGCCCCAAGACAACTCACAGTTGGAAGAGGCCAACTCTCCAGCTCACAGTTGATGGGCACCGACCTCCAAATTTCATGACAAAAGTAGAAGACCCAAAGATAACTCACAATCGGGAGAGGCCAACTCTTCAGCTCACAGTTGATGGGTACCCACCTTCAAATTTCATGACAAAAGTAGAAGACCCAAAGTCAACTTATAGTCAGGAGAAACCGACTCTCCAATTCATAGTTGACGGGCATTTGCTTCCAAACCCTGCATCGTGAGAGGATTACTGGATGCTACCAACCAGTCTAAGGTAATCAATTTACCTTCAACATTACTTAAAGTCTTCGAGCAGACAAAATCACAAGAGAGCATGTAGACGTAGTCACAAGTCCACACAAAGCAGATGAAAAGTCAGAGCCAAAACTAAAAAGGAAAGTGCAAAGGTAAAGAGCTCTACACTCCTTTCGCTTGGCGGATGCAAGGCATGCAATCGCACAAATTTAGGAGTGTGGGGGGCATCTGATGGGGCCAATAAGCCCCATGAGCAATGGTGATCTCACCGGGGTTGGACCAGTCATTTCTAGAGTCGGCCTCGGAAAGACACCCCCTCGGCCTCAGCAAGATAGCCTCTCAGCCTCGAAAAGACACCGCCTCGGCCTTAGAAAGACACCCCCTCGGCCACCTCAGCCTCGGCCACGGCCATGAACAGTGCTCGGCCATCTCAGCCTCGACCTCGGCTATGAACAGTGCTCGACCACCTCAGCCTCGGTCTCAGCCATGAACAGTGCTCGATCCCCTTAGCCTCGGCCTCGGCCATGAATAGTGCTCGGCCCCCTCAGCCTCGGCCTTGGCCATGAACAGTGCTCGGCCACCTCAGCCCCGGCCTCGACCATGAATAGTGCTCGGCCATGAACAGTGCTCGGCCACCTCAGCTTCGGCCTCGGCCATGAACAGTGCTCGGCCATCTCAGCCTCGGCCTTGGCCTTGGCCATGAACAGTGCTCGACCATGAACAGTGCTCGGCCCCCTCAGCCTCGGCCTCGGCCATGAACAGTGCTCGGCCTTGGCCATGAACAATGCTCGGCCTTGAACAGTGCTCGGCCACCTCAGCCTCGGCCTTGGCCATGAACAGTGCTCGGCCCCCTCAGCCTCGACCTTAGCCATGAACAGGCCTTGGCCATGAATAGTGCTCGGTCCCCCTCAGCCTCGGCCTTGACCATGAACAGTGCTCGGCCCCCTTAGCCTTGGCCTCGACCATGCAAATAGTGCCATGCACGTACTCTATAATCAATACTCCACGAGGGACATAGCCAACTTCAACTCTAAATTTCATCTTCTGCCTCAGCGGCTACATTTTGGGGTCCACGTGCCTGACTTTATCACCCATCACTGTCCGCACAAGGCAACGAAAGTGTGGCATGGGGGACACATCTGGTAAACGCCATAACAGTCAGCCGCACCCTTCAGTAGCCTGCAATAGCTGTCCAAGCCAAGCAGCACCTGCCAACCAGTTGCAGCCACCTACTCTGATGGGACACGGCCTGCAGCTCTGACAAATTACGTGAAGGTCAGCCTCACTGTGCTGCCCCTATCATCAATGCTCTAACAAGTGATTATGCCCTAAGATTGGCAGACTTCAAGCATCAATAAAATGGGTAAGAGGGACCTTCGACCAGGTAACTGATAACTCACTACACTCCAAACGCTCATTCTTGCTCACGAAGAGCTCTAAGCCTCTCTCTCTCTTTCGAGCTTTTTCAAGCTCATAACTGTTGCCCAGAGTACTGACTTGAGCGTCGGAGGGTCTCCGTTGAAATCTTCGGTTCCGAGGACCTTTTGCAAGCTTCCAAGTACGAGAAGCTCATCGAAAGATTCTGAGCTCACTGGAGAAGGCGACCGAACGCTTGCGGACATTCGAAGATGATGATTTGGTGTCAATAATAATAATAATGAAGGGGTTAATATCATACAAAAGTAATCTTATCGGCATTTGTTGCAGCAAGCTAAGCAAGTTGTAGATGAAACTGACTAGTGAAAAGAAGAGATTCTTTCCAAGTAACAGCTCGATTTGCTAGATAGTTTGCAGCCTAATTCACTTCTCTATACACATATAAACAAATTCTATGACAGAAGAAAGTAAATGATATAAAACTCTAATATAAGTGTTTTATCCATAAGATTATTATAATCAAGTTACCTTTTAAGATTATATTGGAATACTAAAATATCGCCTGCTTTGACAATCCAAGCAAGACCCTAGTCAACTTTGCGCAAGGTACTCAACTAGTTTTGACAGGATCTTGGAGAGCATTACTTCAATAACAGATGTATTGATCCATCAAAATTTACTTTTGATATATTTTGATTGATGAATAATTAAATATAATTTTTGAAAAAAAAGATATGATTGGTATTATGATTTGACATTAAGATAAGTCTATTAATTTTTATATGCAGAGTTCAATATAGAAAATATAGAATCTATAGGACAATACTTAGAAACCAATATTGAAATTAAATTTAAAATATTATAATTTTTTTTTTTTTGTTACAAAACGGGCGATCATACACTCCTCATATGAATCAGCCCAGATACATCTGAATATAAAATCTGCTGGAGAAGGATCGGGCAGGGGTCCGCAGGGCTCCAAGTCCATGGTCCCGCATGCTGAGCAACAAAGGAAGCCACCCAGTCTGCCGCCGCATTGGCCTCACGGAAGATATGGCGGATCTGAACAGACTGGATTTCCCTCAACATGGACCGGCAGTCCAACAAAATCGGATTTGAGGGAATATCCAAACAGCTATCCCTCAACAACCAGGAGATGACAGTCATAGAATCCCCTCAATCATAATCTTATGGGCCTTGAGAGTTCTGATAGCATACGAGAGACCCCCCCACGCACCAATGAGCTCCGACATAGGAACAGATGAGTCGAGGGTACCAAAGCCTCCCGCCGCTAAGAGATCACCCTGATGCCCACGAATGATAAAAGCAGAGCCCGCAGCTCTATAACGGACACTCCCATCAAAATTGATTTTGACATACCCTGGAGGTGGGGGCTCCCAAGAGAAGAAAACCGAACACCGGTTCGCTGTCAAGACAGCAGGGGAGCCCCAGAGGCCAGAGGGGTCATCATCAACAGCACTAGAGCCCCGGGCACAGTCCGAAGATAACAGTCTGATCTGCCTCACAACTCTGTGATAAGAAATCTGTCGTTGGTGAAGATGATCTGATTCCTCGAGAGCCATATGTGATAAGCAGTGGCAGACCAAAGACCACGCTTATTCAGAGGGCCATACCGAATCTCCTGAAAGAAAGAGGATCGCAAATCAGCCATAATATCAGCTCTCCTAGGGTAACCCATGAGAACCCATATCCGTCTCGCTCTGGGGCAATAAAATATAGCATGGTCCAGAGATTCCTCCGCCTGACTGCACAGAGGGCAAGTCGGCTGGATAGACAGACCCCTCCGGGATAGGAGAAGGCAAGTCGGAAGACAGTCCCAAAGAAGCTTCCAGATGAAGAGCTGAACCCTGGGAAGAATAGGAAGCTTCCAGATCCAGCGAGCGTCCTTCGTACACTGCGCCTGTGGCCTGAACATATCCAGAAGATCTCTAATGGGGGCCTTGGGAAAGCAAGACCTCTGCCAAACCCTGGAATCAGCAACACAGCCATCCATGAGAGGAAGCGAGATAATTCGAGAAGACAACTCTGCTCCAAACAAGCGGGTCACCGAAGGAATATGCCAGGAGAGGGGGTTTAAGGAAATCAAATCCTTAACCCTGAGATTGGGGGGGACATCCATACTGATATAGGTGGGCCAACGCATGAGAGGGAGCTCAGAAATCCAGGCATCCTTGACAACATCAATCAAAGAACCATCACCAATCAGCCACGAAATGTTGTTCATGATGGCCTGGCTATGACTACAGATCTGCTTCCAAAAGGACGAAGAGCCCCGAGGCGGCATAATGGTCGAGCCAGGAGCCCAGTCTCCATATCTCGCATGCATCACAGAACTCCATAAACACTGAGGCTCCAGGAGGAATCGCGAAGCGTGCCGAGCAAGAAGAGCTTCCCTTCTAGCAATCAAAGGCTGAATCCCCAAACCACCTTCATAGATAGGCATACAAACCCTATCCCAAGATAATAGGTGAATACCATGACCCTCCTGCATCGAAGCCCAAAGAAAATCTCTGAAGCATCTATCAATCCTTCTCAGGCAGGTGATCGGCATGACAGTATTGGATAGGAGGTAAACTGGAATAGAAGAGAGGATAGAGCGAATGATGGTGACCCTGGCCATCATAGAAAGGCTAGTAACTGGCCATCCATCAGTACGCTGGCGGATCCGTCTCTCTATCTCAGCATAGTCAGAACAACGGGCCCGTCTACCGGTAATAGGGATCCCCAAATACATAAGACGGTCCGTCATAGAGGTGATACCAGATAGCTCAATTATAGCTTGCTTAATAGATCTGGGGGTCTTCGGACTAAAACAGATAGAAGATTTAAGAAAATTAACTCTTTGGCCCGAAGCTTGACAATAACGCTGCAGAATAGAGTGAAAAGAGGCAGCATTATCAATAGAGGCCTTCCCCAAAAGGATGCAGTCATCGGCGAAAAGAAGGTGAGAAATCAGAGGGCCCTCACTCCCGGCCATGAACGGGACAATCCGACGATCCTGCTGAGCCTGATGGAAAGCACGAGAAAGATCGTCCACAGCAAGAATAAATAACAAAGGAGATAGTGGGCACCCCTGTCTCAGACCCACCGAAGAGTGGAAAAACTCAGTAGGACTCCCATTGATAAGCAGAGAAAAGGACGGTCTCAGAATGCAAGCCATAATCCACTCAATAAAGAGATCAGCGAATCCGAATTCCTGAAGAGACCGTTCCAGAAAGGCCCAGCTCACTCTATCATAAGCTCTTTCCATATCAAGTTTCACTCTATCATAAGCTCTTTCCATTTAAAATATTATAATCAATATATAATCTAATTTCAAATAGTTCTATATGCGCATTCGATCCTAGTATTTCATCTTGTACTCTTTCCACTAACCTATGTCACATTCACTCACGTGCCAAACAAGAACAGTAGCACATCATGGTCTAATGCCCCCTCCATAAAGGTCCAAGGAGAACAAATACACCAACCGTCGCTCACCAAAGCCACCCAACGAAAGCCAACAAAGAAATAAAATACAAAGCTCAAGTCCTCTCGCATCCATTCCAGCTAAAGCATATAGCAAGCGGACCCACCCGTCGTTCCCCACAAACCACAAGTCCAACTCCGTCACCCTCCCATCATTCTACATCCTCTTAAAACAACTCCCCTCCCCACATCACTCCAGGACTCCACTCCACTCCTTTCCCAAAGCCTTCACCAATCCCCATGGACTTTCCCCCGTCCTCCTCCGGCGAGGCCGTCATGGCCGCCCTCCTCCGCCTCCCACCGCGCGCCTTCTCCGATCTCACCCGCGCCCTTGCCGCCGACATCCGCCTCCAGGACCGCCGCCTCTCCCTCCTCCTCTCCCCTCTCCACTTCTCTGACGCCCTCGCCCACCTCCACTCCCTCTCCCTCCCAGAGAAGACCCACCTCCTTGCCCGCTTCCTCCTCCACCACCTCCACGCCCTCCTCCCCTCCCTCTCCGGCGGCGGCGCCGCCGCCCACCGCCTCCGCCTCCGGGACTTCGACGCCGCCGTCCTCCTCATGGCCATGTGCGACGGCTACGACTCCGACCGACCCCACGCCGACTGGCGCACGAGGATCGCCGAGCGGGCCATCGCCACCGCGCTGAGCCCCGCCGGTCTGGGGGCTGGAGGGTGGGCGGTGCTGGGTCCCTATGTCGACGCGGCGGCCAAATGCCGGCGGTTGTTCGAGGCGGTCTCGGGGGAGAAGGGGAAGGTGGCGGCGGCGGCGGCGGCGGTGGTGGCGCTGCCGTCGGTGGAGTGCCGGAGCCGGGGGAGGGAGTGCGTGATATGCAAGGAGGAGATGGAGGTGGGGAGGGACGTTTGCAAGCTGCCGTGCGGGCATTTGTTCCACTGGGGGTGCGTGCTGGGGTGGCTGAGGAAGAGGAACACCTGCCCCTGCTGCCGCTTCGAGCTGCCCACTGACGACGTCTTCTATGAGATTGGGAGGATATGGAGGACATTGCTGAGAATGGATGGTAAAAATGGTAGTGGCTTACGAGACTAATCTTTAGGTGATTTTGGTGTACTTCTTATTCTAATGACCGGCAAGTCTCTTTTATTAGTTCTTAATTACAATATATATATATATGTTCAGTTCACTGCATGCTTTTTGTTTACCTTGTATGCATGTGGTAATTGATCACAGTGAGTGGTGGGAAAACATGTTCCTGGAACTGACGTAAAAAAGGAAAGTACTGGTCATATTTGTATGTCGTTCACTGGCTGACATACTGACATGAATATACTATGGAGGCCTGAGGTTGATATTTTTCTGTGGCATCCAAGGAAGGGTAAATTTTGGAGGATGTATTGTTGGCTGATCTAGATCTTTTGCATGAACTGGATTTATCTTGAAGTGGTACAATGATATGCAGTACGTGACCCTGTGGGTGTGACGCATCTCTCTGAGCTCTGGTCGACTCATTTGGCCTGGGTTCGAGTTTGTGTCAGTGGTGCTGGCCCTAGCAATGCATCGATCGCCCCCGGATGAACATCCCATATAATTTATACTTGCCTCAATTCACATAAGATCATGGATCATGCAGCATATGCATGATCGCGACGGGTTCAGGTTCGTTTGAAGTGAACTGCGAGAGACATTGAAATCAATAAGTAAATCCAACAGCAGTTACAAAGTATAAATTTTAGATAATTTAATTGAGCTTGCATAGTTAACTTGAACCTTTCTCAAGAACTGGAACCAACTATACCAATTATTCACTTCCATTATATTACAGTGATAGAGATGGAAGAAAAGGTAACACAAGCCATAAAATACTGGTGGAATAAAGGGCTTAGGGGATGGGAAAAAAAGACGGGTAGGAGTAAAGGGAGGAAGAATAGATTACAACATCTAGCCGTGTGAGCCAAAGGACAAAAGTGCAAAGGAGATGGGAATCAAACGCAGTCGTTAGAACAGCCCAATTGTTCTAAATACTAGGAGTTCTCCAAAGGCCTTCTGAGACACATGTTGGTCCACTCTTTCAAAAGGAAAGGATGATGTTCAGTACGCCAGCAGTGTACATGCTTTCTATAAAACTATTCTAATTTTCTTCTAACCAAAATTAATCACAATTTTATCACTACCTGGAAGAGAAGCAACGTTATCGATCAGTAGTGATGGAGACTAAGTTGACCACTTAATTTCTTTTTTTAGATTTTCTGTAATCAAAATTTCATTTTTGAAGACCAGTAGCTAGTTTGAACACCTTCACAATCTTCATTTAAAAATAAAAAAAAAGAAAGGAAAGGAGGTTTGAGCTCATCAGATTTATTAAACTAATTAATAATTTGAAGGATTACAAACATAACTTACTGAGTTTGCTAATTAAAAAGGCCTTGTATATAATGCTACTCGGAGGAGAGACAAAGCACACCGGAGGGTGGCGCTTTCTGAGGAAGAGCTATCACTACAAGAAAATACTGAAATAGCAACGCAAATTTAGCGACACATCGTTACGTTGCTAAATTGCGACCAAATTGTGATGCCTCCGCGACAACAAAACATTGCGACGCAATTAGCGACGCATTAGCGACTCAATAAATAGAAAAATAAAAAAAATTATTTTTTTAATTTAGCGACGCAAGTAATGCGCCGCAATATTTTTAAATTTACTTTTTATAAAATAGAATTATGAAATATAAAATATTGCGACGCAACTCAATGCGTCGCAATATTTTTTTAAAAATTAATTATGTTAAATAGCGACGCAATAAACAAGAAATTAGAAAAATTATTTTTATTTAGCAACGTACTAATTGCGTTGCAATTATATTAAATAAAATTAATATTTATAAAATATAATTATGAAATAGAAATATTGCGACGTCGTAACTAAGTGCGTCGCAATATTTTTAAAAAAATTTAATATGTTAAATAGCGACGCAATAGCAACGCAATAAAATAGTAAATAAAAAAATAATTTTTAATTTAGCGACGCAAGTATTGCATCGCAATGTTTTAAAAAA